>RJWT010008067.1:0-26788 GCA_004365215.1 Cuniculus paca
ACAGAATAGATTCAAGAATGATATAAGATGTAGGTGACAATGATTTGCTGGACATGGAAAAAGAAGAGAATGGAGTTTAGATTTCTAAATTAGGTGACCGACAAAACCGACAAACAAGAATGGTAGGATTTGAAAATCAGAACAATGTTTTCTGGTGGGATACTGAGAGTCCTCATCTGTAAATTTTTCATGGGATATGTCTGATCTCTCTTGATTATCAGTCATACTCAAAACTAGAATTTATGGATTTATAGGTGATGAATGGCTGAAAAACAAAAGGTCATAACATCAACCATAGTTAATAGAGTATGAAATGGACTTTTCTAAAATAGAAAAGGGTCTCTTCGTGGGAATTGTTTCTCCATACATGTTTCTGAGCCTCTCTCTCTCTCTCTCTCTCTTTCCTCTCTCTCTCTCTGGAGTTTGTTAGGGTAATGAAAGTATGCTGCATCCTGCTGGTGACACAACTTCATACAAGTAGTGCATAGTTCATAGAACCATACATCAAAGAAGAGTAATTTTACCATGTGTTAATTTTAAAAGATCTATGCCAAGTATGGATAATAAAATGCTTTAGGATTTCATGGCAAGATTAACACCACCATTCTGAGAGAAGAAACGTTGCTGTGAGCTTACTTTCCCTGATTACCTGATTAACTCTGAGTGGAATATTCAACAAATTCAGAGTTCAGGATGAAGCTCTCATAGCCCTAGAAATATCACCGATAATCCAGTTCACTGATGGAAAACAACATTTTGGAAAACTATGTTCCATGCATCCATAGCAGAACTGTGCATAAGCTATATACAGCTATAAAATAGCCAAGCTATCTAGGTTTCTTAGCTGATGCTAGGCATTGCTCTCTCTTACAATTGGAATACTATGGCCTTCTTTGTACCCATTTCTATAAACCAATTTTCAGATCAATTATTCTATCCAAATTGACTTGAAGGAATCCTACAGTTGAGGCCTCCTTCCAGTTCCTCTGACCAAAGACAAAATATTCACATTAGATAAAAATCTTTGCTTCTGCTTCTCAATTCACATCCTGGTAGTCAAATTTTTCTAATCTAGTTTTCTGTTTTCAGCATGCAAAAAAGCACACTTATTTTTTGAGGATCTCTTATCAGTAAGTTATGTTGCTCTCAGGAAATAGTAACAGTATTTTGATTGACAAGATTTTTTTAAATTTCTTTTTTTATCTTTAAAAAAAAGAATAAAAATGATGATACAGAACTTCAAAACAAAATAATAGGAAATTGACACTAGTTAATATATTGTATATTGTTAGCTTCAAAGTAGTTGTTCAGATTACAAGATTTAGGCATGAAAAAGATGATCAAACAAACTATGAAAGCTCAAGCTGTTCTTTTTAATGAACTACCAGAGATTAATAGTAGTATAGTTACCTATTATATATATATTATATATATATATATATATAATCTTTTCCATTGTTTCTTTTCTCCTTTCCCCTATCCCAGTTGTTCTTTCCTTGTGAGCACTTTTTTTCCCTTTCCCTTTCACAATATCTATTAAATATTTAGGATTTTATTTATTCTTTCAGTTTTTATACACTAGGGAGACAATACAATATTCACACATGTGAA
Organism: Cuniculus paca; assembly: GCA_004365215.1. Lineage (NCBI taxonomy): Eukaryota > Metazoa > Chordata > Mammalia > Rodentia > Cuniculidae > Cuniculus > Cuniculus paca. Next base: position 1,612 of record RJWT010008067.1, read on the forward strand.
TCTGATTTATTTTACTTATGAGTATGGTCTCAAGTTGCATCCATTTACCTACAAAAGCCTGAAGTTTATCCTTCTTTGTAGCTGAGTAATACTCCATAGTCTAAAAATATCACATCTTTTTTATCCATTCTGTGGTCGATGAGCATTTGAGTTGTTTCCAGTATTTAGCTATTACAAATTGTGCTACAATAAACATAGGTACACATATATCTCTGTGTCAAGATGTTTTAAATTCTGGGAAAATACTCAGAAGGGGAATAGCTGGATTGAATGAGACCTCCAATTCTATTTTTGTGAGGAATCTCCACAGTGATTTTCACAGTGGTTGTACCAATTTATACTCCATCAAGGAGAAGGGCTCTTTTTCCTCCACAATCCCACCACCATTTGTTATTGGATGATTTTTTTTTTATGATAACCATTCTCTATGGAGTGAGAAGTGTGTTCATCTCAGAGGTCCATTTTTGGATTGAGTCTTTGAATTTGGGAGGCCCAATTTTTTTCAATTCTTTATATATTCTAGATATTAGTCCTTTTTCTGAGGGACAGTTTGCTAATTCTTTTTCCCATTTTGTGGGATGTATTTTCACTCTGTTGATGATTTCTTTTGATGTGCAAAAGCTTTTTAATGAGATGAGATCCCAGTTGTTGATTCCTTGAGGTACTTCCCATGCAGTTTGCATTTTGTTCATGAACTCTTTGCCAACCCCATGTCTTCGAGATTTCTACTTACCCTGTTTTCCAGTAGACTTAGTGTTTCTTTTTTAATATTTAGATCTTTGATGCAGTTGGACTTTAGTTTAGTGTATGGTGATACACATGGGTCTAGTTTTAGTCTTTGACATGTGGAAAGTTAATTTTTCCAGTACCATTTGTTAAAAAGGCTTTCTTCCAGTGAACATTTTTGGCCTCTTGTCAAAGATAAAGTGGCTGAGTGTCTTTGTAGTTGTATCTGTGTATCTTCAAATCTGTTCCACTGATCCTCAGGTCTGTTTTTTTTCCAGTACCATGCTGATTTTATCACAGAAGCTTGATAGTATAACTTCAAGTCTGGGATTGTGATGCCTCCTGCCTTGCCTTTGTTGCCCAGGATTGTCTTTGCTATTCTAGGTCTCTTCCATTACCAAATGATTTTTAGGAATGTTTTCTCTAAACATGTGATGCATGCTAATGGTATCTTGATTGGAATTTCATTAAATCTGGGTAACAGTTTTGGGAGTATGGCCATTTTCATAACGTTGGTTCTTCCTATCCAAGAGCAAGGGATATATTTCCATTTTCTGATATCCTCTTCAATCTCCTTTTTCAGATTACTGTAGTTTTCAATATATAGATCTTTTACATCCTTTGTTAGATTGATTACTCAGTATTTCATTTTTTTGGATGCTAGGTGTTACTTCCATAATTTCTGTCTCAGTGAGTTTGTTGTTTGTGTACAAGAATGCTATTGATTTTTCAGTGTTGATTTTGTATCCAGCTACACTGCTGAGTTTGCTTATTAACTTTAGCAGTCTTTTGGTGAAGTTTTTGGAGTTTATTATGTATAGTATCATATGATCTGTAAATAATGATACTTTAACTTCTTTTTCTCATATCTATATTCCTTTTATTTCTATATTCCTTTTATTTCTCTATCTTGTCTAATTGCTCTGGTTAACATTTCCAGAACTATATTGAATAGAAGTGGTGATGGTGAACATCCTTGTCTTGTTTCTGATTTTAGAGTTTAAGTTTTCAGTTTTTGTCTGTTTAGTATGATGTCGGCTCTTGGTTTGTCATAAATGACTTTTATAAGATTGAGACCATCTATCTTGATTTTCTGTAGGATTTTTATCATGAATGAGTGTTGGACTTCATCAAAAGGCTTTTGCATCTATTGAGATAATTATGTGATTTTTGCCTTTGGCTCTGTTTATGTGATGTATTATATTCATTGATTTGCATATGTTGAACAATGCATTCCTGGCATGAATCCCACTTGGTCATGGTATATAATCTTTTTGATGACTTGCTGCATTCTGTTTGCTAGTATTTTACTGAGAATTTTTGTATCTATGCTCATTAGAAAGGTTGGCCTACAGTTCTCCTTTTTAGTTGTATCTTTCTCTGGTTTTGGTATGAAAGTAATACTTACCTCCAGGAATAAGTTAGGAAGAATTGCTTCATTTTCAATTTCATTAAAGAGTTTGAGGAGTATTGGCATTAGCCTTCTCTATATTTCTTGTAGAATTCTATCATGAATCCATCAGGACCTGGGCTTTTCTTTGTTGGTAAGTTTTTAATTATGTTTTTAATTTCAGTAACTGATACTCGGTTATTCAAAAATCTTGATTCAGCTTTAGCAATTCGTATGTTTCTAGGAAACTGTCCATTTCTTCTGTGTTTTCCAGCCTATGTGAGTAAAGATTTTTAAAGTAGGTATTCATGATCTTTCGAAATTTCCACAGGATCTATAGTAATTTCACCCTTTTCATTCCTAATTGCATGAATTTGAGGGTTTTTTAAGAGAATAAAACCAAACAAAATAAAACAGAATGAAGCCAATCAAAACAAAACAGTGAAATTGACACAGGACTTCAAAACAAGATAATAGGAAATCAACAACTGCCACAATGCCTCTTGTTATCTTCAAAATAGCTGCCCATATAATCAGACAATAAAATCAAATAAAACAGAACAATATAAAACCAATCAAACAAAACAGTGAAAATGATATAGGATTTCAAAACAAGATAATATGAAATCATCAATGGCTACCATAATGTATCTTGTTATCCTCAAAATAGCTGCCCATACCATCAGATATCATAAAATCAAACCAAACAAAACAGAATAAGACCTATCAAAACAAAACAATAAAATGATACAGGGCTTTAAAGCAAAATAGCAGGGAATTAACAATGGCTTCTACCTTCCCTTTGTAGACATTTCCTCTCTTTTCACTTTAACAATATCTATTGTACATTTTGGATCCCACTAACTCCTTCAGTTTTTTATACTAGAGAGACAACATGATGTTCACCTGTGTGAGTCCAAACCATTTTAACCAAGTGTGTGATCATAAGTTGCATTCATTTACTTAGAAGAACCTCATGATTATCCTTCTTTATAGCTGAGTAACTTTCCATTGTATAAAAATGCTGTATGCTTCTTATCTGTTCTGCAGTTGATGGGCAAGCTATCCCTGCTTTTTTCTGGTTTCCTGTCACATGGAGCATCATTTTCTCTCCTTTGGCTTTCAATCTATGAATTTCCTTTTGAGTTAATGTGTTTCTTATATACTGCATAATGATGGATTTTGTTTCTTGATCCACTCTGCCTGTGTTTTTTATTGGTGAATTGAGGCCAGCTACATTAATGGTTACAGCCAACATGTTCTGGTTCATCTCTGCCATGCTTCTTCCCTGCCATTGGCTCCCTTCTCTCCATTACCTGTTTCTGATACTGTGGCCATTTTTATCTCTCTCTAGAATATCCTTCAGTACTCTTTGTAGGGTTGGTGTGGTGGTCATGAATTCTTTCAGTTGTTCTTTGCCATGGAAGTTATATTTTTTTCTCCATCAATTTTTAAAGATAGCTTTGCAGGATACATCAATCTGGGTTGGAAGTTGTTTTCTTTCACAACTTAAAATATATCACTCCAACCTCTTCTTGACTTGATTGTGCTCAGAAGTCTGTTGTGATTTGGATAGGTTTTCCTTTATAGGTGATCTGTTTTTTTGCTCTAACAGCTTTTAATATTCTGTCCCTGTGCTGAACTTTTGGAATCTTGATTATTATATGTCTAGATGTAGATTTATTTTGATTATGGCTGGCTGTAGTTCTATATGCCTCACTTATCTGCATGTCAGGTGATTTTCCCATGCTTGAGAAATTCTCAGCTACTACTTCTATAAATAGTCTCTTTATGTCATTTGTGTTGACTCCTGCTTTTTTGATGACAACTATCACTTTTAAATTATCTTTCTTTGTGTCATCTTGCAGTCATTGAATCGTTATTTCCCAGTCTCTTGTTATTTTTAAGAGATCTTTCCTTTCATGATCGCTAGCTGCCATCCTGTCTTCAAGATCTGAAAGTCTATATTCAGTTTCTTTCAAGCAATTTTGCCAGCTTTCAATGGAGTTTTTAATTTCCTGGATATCTCTTTGAGTCTGTTTCATGCATTCCAAATTCTTCTCTATATTGTTCACTCAAGATTTCCCTCATTGTCCTATGCTCCTATTTTTTTCTATCTATGTCTTCTTTAGATAAGCCCAGCAACCCTTTTATTATGTTTGTCATTTCCTCTTTTACCTGAGATATTATTTCTGATCCAATTTCTTTTACAGACTCATGAAGTAATTTCTTTACTTCAGTTGCCATCATCCCAGAAATTTCAGGTGTGTGACTTCCACTTTCTTTCATGTCAATGCTTCCTGGACTTGTTCTGTTTGGGCTGGAGGCCAAAGATTACCTTTTGTGCCTTCATCTTGACATTCTCCTGGTCTCCTCTGGATGAGCGGGTTGTGGGGTCCCAGGCACTTCCAACATTGGCTACCTGTCTGCAATGTAAGGGCATGGGTCAGGCACCTGGGTTTCTCCTAACCCAGGTTCCCCAGGAGGCAGTGAGGTGTGGGGTGTGCTTCTCTGGACACTTGCAACTTCTCCAAGGTGTAGCTGGCTGGTTCTTCTGACTCACAATGGCTACCTTCAGAGTGTCCCAATGGTGGCCCATGCACATGCAGAGCCTGGGCTCATGAATTTGAGTTTTTTCTTTCCTTTTCTTGATAAGATTGGTTAGGGGTTTATCAATTTTGTTTATTCTTTCAAAGAACCAACTCTTTGATTCATTAATTCTTTGTTTTATTTTCTTAGTCTCAGTTGCATTAATTTTTGCTCTGATCTTTATAATTTTCTCCCTTCTAGGAGCTTTAGTCTTGATTTGCTCTTCTTTTTCTAGAAGTTGGAGGTACAGCGTTAGGCTGTTTATTTATGCTCATTCTGTTCTCCTGATGTGGGAATTCAGTGCTATATATATTTCCCTCTTACAACTACTTTCATTGCATCTCCCAGATTCTGGTATATTGTATCTTCATTTTCATTTAATTGTAGATAATGTTTAATTTCTTCTTTAATTTCATCTGTGACTCATTGTTTAAGAGGGTGTTTTTTAACTTCCATGTGTGTATGTAGTTTTGCAGTTTCTTTCACCATTAATTTCCAATTTTAGTGCACTATGGTGAGATGATATGCATAGGATAATTTCAATTCCCTTGCATTACATAAGCATGTTCTATGGGCTATTATATGGTCTACTTTAGAGAACATCCCATGTGCTGTGGAGAAGAATGTGTATTCTGGTGTTCTTGGGTGGAACACTCTGTAAACATCTGCTAAGTTCATTTATTCATAGATTTTATTCTGTTGTTTCTTTGCTTTTTGTCTAGGTGATCTCTTTGTGACAATGGGGTATTAAGGTTCTCCATTAAATTGTGTTATTGGGGCCAGGGATTTAGCTCAGTGGCCTAAGCGCCTGCCTGGCAAGCACAAAGTCATGAGTTTGATCCCCAATACCGCAAAAAATAAATAAATAAATAAATAAATAAATAGTGTTATTGTGTAATTGATTTTTCATGTGTATTATTATTTGTCTTATATAGTTGGGTGCTCTCATATTTGCTGTATACCTATTTATGATTGTTATCTCTTCCTCTTGAATATTTCCCCTAACAAGTACATAGTGACCTTCTTTATCTTTTGATCATTTCTGGTTCGATAATTCATACTGTCTGCAATTAGAACAGCAACCCCTGCTTGGTTCTGGGTTCCTGTTACATGAAATATTGTTTTCTATCCTTAGTCTTTCAGTCCATGAATTCCTTTTCGAGTTAAATGTGTTTCTTGTATAGAACATATTGTTGGATCTTGTTTCTTGATCCATTCAGCCAATCTATTTCTTTTAAATGTTGAACTGAGGACATTTACACTGATGGTTATAACTGACACATATTGGTTTATCTTTGTCATGTTATTTTTCATGTTATTTTCCTATTGTTGGTTCCCTACTTTTGTTCTGGGAATTGTCATTTTTATCTCTATCTAGAATATCTTTTAGTACTCTTTCTGGGGTTAGTTTGGTGCACATGAATTTCTTCAGTTGTTCTTTGTCATGGAAGTATCTTATTTCTTCATTAATTTTGAAAGAGTTTTTCAGGTTACGACATTCTGGGTCAGAAGTTGTTTTCTTTCAGGGCTTCAAATACTTCATTCTAAGTTCTTCTTGACTTGATAGTTTGTGTTGAGAAGTTGGCTGGGATTCTAAGGGGCTTTCCTTGATAGGTGACCTGTTTTTTTTCTCTAGCAGCTTTTAATATTCTTTTTTTGTGCTGAATTTTTTGGATCATGATTATTATAAGTCTGGGTGTAGATTTATTTTGATTATGGCTGTTTGGAGTTCTATATTCCTCACTTATCTGTATATCAGATTCTGTACCCATGCTCGGTAAATTTTCTGCTATTGTTTCTGCAGATAGTTTTGTTTGTTTGTTTGTTTGTTTGTTTTGTTTTGTCATTTGTGTTGACTCTTGCATTTTCAGTGACACTTATCAGCTTTTATAATTTTTTGGTTTTTGGGTTTTTTGGGTTTTTTTTGTATTGTCTTGGAGCTGTTTAACTGTAATTTCATGATCCCTTGTTATTTTTAAGAGTTCTTTCTTTTTGTGATCACTAGCCATGATCCTGTCTTCAAGCTCTGAAAGTCTATCTTCATTTTTGTACAAGAGGTCTTGCCAGCTTTCAGTGGAACTTTTAACTTCCTGGATATCTCTTTGAATTTGTTTCATGCATTCTGTTTCTTTCCTATATTGATCACTCAATGTTTCTGTCATTTTCCCATGCTTCTGTGCTTTTTATCTATGTCTTCTCTAGCTGTGCTGAGCAATTCCTTCATTAATGTTGTCATTTCTTTTTTACCTGAGAGATCATTTCTGATCTGATTTCCTCTATCATCTCATGGATTTTTTTCTTTACTTCACTTGCTATCTTTTCAGAAATTTCAGGTGCGTGACTTCCAGAGTCTTCTATTTCAGTGTCTCTTGTACTTGTTCCAGATCGACTGAGGGTTTGTGATTGCATTCTGCTTTTTCGTCATTTTCATTTTTTGGTTAATTTTTTGGTCTTTTCAATTCTGCTAGTCTCGACTGTTCATCATGCGTGTCTTAGGGTCCTACTGTATGGCTGACTTTACCTAGTTGCTGGGTCCCACAGTGTAGAGGAGAGGCCAGTCACCTGAATTTCTCCTGCGGGGCCAGTTGGGGGTGTCTTATGTTTTTCCTAGGCTGACTAGCCTAGGAGTGTTGATGTAATCCAACCCTTAGCTTGTATTGTTACTATGGCTTCGGACTTTTCCAGGCCACCACACTCACTTGTCCATGGTTTGCACCTCAGCTGGGACTCTACAGTGTCACTGGGGGTCTCACAGGCCCAGCTGGATTCCTCTAGGTTGGGGAAGGCCTCACTAGCGCTTTCACCAGCACACCTGGTGTGCTCTGTATGAAGAAGTGGTCACCCATGCTCTCACCTGCTCAAGGTGGGGGAAGGAGTTGCCAAGGCTCCTGCTGACCCACTGAAGTCCTCTGCATGGGGAGGGACTTGCCTGCCAATCAAGGTCCTCTGGGTTGGGGGAGGGGCTGCTGAGGCTCCCACCAGCCCATCAAAGTACTGCAGGTGGGGGAAGGGTCACTGACACTCCTGTAGGCTGCTGAGCTTCTCTGGGTGCAGGGGAGGGGTCACCAACATCCCTGTCAGCTACTGAGGTCATCTGGGTTGTGGGGAGGAGGGGGTGATGCTCTAGTTGGCTGCTGAGGTCTTCTGGGTCTGACTGACAAGATTTTTTACTATTAATGAAACTATGTCATGGTTTAAAACAAGGCTGTCGATGTCATAAGGAACTGTGAATATTTATTTATCTATTATTTATTTTTGGAACCAGGGATTGAACTCATGATCTCGTGTTTATGAGGCAGGCACTTGGGCCACTGAGCTATATCCCTAGCCCCGTGAATATTTAATGTGCCCATTTGCACTGGCTCTGTTCCTTGGTTTATATGTCAGATCGTCACATGCTACATATGTATCCAGAGGAAAGTCACATGTCACACATGTACCTAAGTTACTGGTGGGAAAAGAGTGCACACCATGTTGTGAATAGTTGGCAAAGAGGCCCTGACTACTGTGTTGAGATGAATTTCAGTTTACTGGTTCAGTCCAACTTTTAGTTTGTAGATGATCTTCGTATATCAAAATAAAACTACACAAAATGGACAAGTGGCTTAAATGGTTCACTGTCAGGAGAACCTTGGGATGCAGATAGTGCTAACACAGCAAACAGAAACCATCAATAAGGATGTGATATTTCTTCTATTCATAATGAAGGAATTTTCTCCCAAAAAATAATCTTCTCCCAGGGAATATAAGAGGCCTACCTGTATAACTGAGTAGGACTGATGGCCAATACATACTATGTGAATGATTTTTTATTAATTACAATATGAGGACAATGTAGATGGAGTGATTGCTGGAAGCTTGCCAGAAGAGACTGGTGCAGCTCTTAGTAAAAGAAAACGATGTCAGATGAAAAGCCTTAGCTGTTCTAAATGAAATTCTCTTAGACTGGCAGGCAGTTTCAGTGTGCAGATCAGCTTTGACACCAAGGAGTCCCTTGAATTCTTGTACATATTTCCCGTTCTGCTAATTTCAATGGGTTTATGTTTTCTTGCGCTTCTAATGTTATTAACATCTGCAGTAGAGCAGGATGATATTGTGTACTGATGCTTCTCAAATTAAGATCATGCAACTCACCATGGAATCCCGACAAATGCTGATTCAGACTCAGCAGATGTGTGGAATCTGAGAGCCTGCACTTCCCACCTTTGCTGCTGGTCCAATGAGTGACTTCCATTAACACGAGCTTGCTCCAGATGGATCCGTCTACCAGGATAAGAATATCTCATGGCTGTTTGTTATGAGTTCTTAATTATAGGAATTACTCTGCAACTGACATCAATAAAGTTCCCCATGAAGCCTTTCACTGTCTCTTTTCTCCTTTCAAGAAGGCAGAAAAAGTCAGAGAAAGAACCATGTAGTAAAACAACTCTTTCCTCCTTAACTACTGCAAAGTGGCTGCAGGCTGACTTGGAATGTAAATGTAATGACTGCTCAAAATGGCAATATGTTAATGAAGCATCATCAGCAAACTAAATGATAGGCATAGAAAGATTTCTTTATAAAAATGCTTTTGAAAATTTCAGGACACCTAATTGCTCTTCTTTTATGTCACCTATTTGCAGAACACAGCTCAACTTTCCCTACCCTCACAGTCCTGCTCATATTTCTAACACCCACTTGCCCTACTGATTCAGAGATGTAATTCCTGACTGAATTTACATGATATATTTACATATTCATATTTACATACTCATTTACATATTACATAGTTTGTTTACATATTTCCTGTGCTTGACTGGTCTCTCCTAGAAAACACTAAACTCTAGGGAGATCAGAGTAATAATAATAATAATAATAATAATAACCATAACAGACAATGCCCTGATTTATGACATTTGCATTTGGGGGAATGAGAGGAGAAAGAGGTGAAAGAGGAAAAATAGTAAATAAGTAAACAATGGGGCAGGTAGTGACACATGAACAAGGGGGATTGTGTTGTCAGGAAAGGGTAGTTACTGGAAAGGTAAGAGATACAGTCATGACACTTTTGTGTCCCCACTGGGCCCATCAACATATGTTTTGATTTTGGGAATGGATATGAATCATGGTGATAGAAGATTGATATTGTGTGTGTGTGTGTGTGTGTGTGTGCGCGTGTGTGTGTGTGTGCATGTGTGTGTTTCTGATAATCAAACCCAGGGCCTCAAACATCTAGGCAAATGCTTTGGCACCAAGCCACACTCTAAGCCCATGACTGATACATTTCTGAAAAACTTCTACATTGTGCTTGACATGAAGTAAACTTGAAAACCAATGTAAACTTGGACATCTATGGACTGATCTGAGCATCTGCTGTCCAACAGTCCCAGTTGGACAATAACTGATTTTCTTTTTCTTTTTTTTTCCCTTCTGCTTCATTTCTGCATTGGATCAGGAGCCCAACTGCTTCTCTCCTCAAACTGAGTTGAACCTCTTAAACCAACTTGGAGAAGGAAGAGTGTGCAACTGAGCATGCAGGACCTTGGCTCCATACCTCAGATGTGCAAGTGCTTTTAAGACAGGAGCTGCAGCAGACAACAGAATCCTGATATACACAGGGCTGATCCAAAAATGCAGGGTGTATTTAGGTTTAAAAATTACTGCAGTAAAAGACATTTTACCATTAATCCCCCTTAAAGTATTTTCCTCTCACTTTACAGACATTTTGCTCCTTGTTCTTCCCACTTTCATGAGATTCTTTTAGAAGTATGATCAAAAATGTAGTGAATGAAAAAAATATGGTGACCACTGATGACAAGTGTCATTCAATGGAAATACAGGCTTTTAAAAACATGACAGCGTGTCCTCATCCACCTTATTCACCAGATCTGGCACCATGCAGGTGCTGGTTTTTTGCTAAAGCAAAATGACTATGAAAGGTAACTGATGTAAGTTGATTTAGGACTTCGAGACAGTCAGGGCAGTGCAACTAAAGACATGAAAGATGACTCTCAGAATTGTTTTAGAAATTGGCAAGAATGATGGGATAAGGGTGTTCAAAGCAAGGAGGAGTATTGTCAGGGGATTATCAATAATGTGTTTTTATCATAATTAGCTTTACACATTCATGTATTTTTTGATAACACCACATATTTGGTCAAAAGATTGAAATTCCTCAGTGTTCAAGACCAGCCTGATCTTCAGCTCTTTTAAAATGCAAATGTGCAAGAGTCATGTGATCTGTAAGAAAGTGGATGGAGTTGGAAAGAGAAGTGGGCGGAGATTTGAATGCGGTGAAAGGAAAGATAATGAGGCAGCTGCTAAAGTTTTTGCACATGGACAAGAAAACTTCCCTTAATGTTTAAAAACATGATCTTTCAGCATTTTCCATTTTGATTTCATTTTTTTCATCTGCTGAATTAATGAGAAGCTGGATGATCTCTAGATCAAGCATTTTCCAGAAAGCAATGATGAGTGGACACATTCAATGCATGCAATATATATACATGTAAATATCACAGTGAATTCCACAAATTTATACAACTAATAGTTATAATATAATATACATGTCCAGTGTTAATAGCCCTTAGCTTGGCCCTAAGACTGAAATCTATCTGCCCAGCACAAGCAAAAAGAAAATACTTTCCTCTCATTATCGTTCACAGAAAGCCCCCTTAGAAACCTTAGGTGATTAGTAATATTTATCATTGGAATGAAAGTTAATACTTCTCATGTCAGGTGTAAAAATGTACATATTCCTAGGACAGCATCATCTCCACAAAAAATTAAATTTTATGTCTATGTTGCATAAATTATGCAGTACCATCATGATGGGTGAGTCCATTTACCTACACTGTTTCTAAATTCTTAGATGCAAACAAACACACACCAAAAATTTTCCAAAAAAAAAGTCTCAACTAAACATGAAGAACCTATTGTTTCATTGTTATTATCTCCCAAATGATATAGTGTAACAACATAGTACATTGCATTAGATGCTATAATCTAATTATTCTACTAATTACTGTGGTTCCTTGGTTCATGAACTTAATTTTTTCCACTATTCTGGGCACCAAATTTATTCCACTAGTCTGATAAAATTGTGGAAAGAATTAAGTTTATGGACTGAGGTAACATTGTATAAGTAAGCTCCAGATGACTTAAAGTATACAGGAAGATGTCTACAAATTATATGCAAATACTACATCATTTTAAACAGTGAATTTGAACATTCCCAGATTTTGGCTTGCTCTCCAAAATCTCTTAGTAATCCAGAGTAGTTTAAATCGGGGCTGGTAGTGCATGCCTGTAATCCTAGTACTCTGGGAGGCTCAGGCAGGAAGATTGCAAGTTCAAGTTCAGCTGGGAAAAATTAGTGATTTAGTGAGACCTTGTCTCAAAATTTAAAAAAAATGTTTTTAAAAGGGTCAGGGATGTAGTTCAGTGTGAAGGCAAGGCCCTGGGGTACAATCACTAGTACCAAAAAAAAAAAAATTAACTCAGTAACTCAACCAAGGTCATTGCTTGGTTGTCCATATAAATTCTGTTTTGCATCTTTCCCTGCCCTAATGATAGCTTTCTAATCTGTCTTTTGTATTCTTTTGAATGTTTCTCAAATTTAAGGCTGTTCCTCGTCCTCTTTACTTTACATTCAGCGGCTGGAGTTCTCAGTCATTTTCCTGTAAACCTCGAATTCATGGCTGTGACTGAAAGGGGGCCTGTGCTTTCCTGGAAAGTCCTTTGCAAAACTGTGTATTTATTAGCCTTTTAAAATGGAGAAGTTTGCAATTTTGATCAGATCCTGAAAGGAGTGCTCCCTTTCCCTGGTTTATTTAGTCCATTATATTTCTGCCATTAGCTTGCTCCCTTCCCTTTCTTTAAAATATATTTCAGTTGATCTTCACTGTCTTCGAAATAAAGTGCAGATTCTTCAGATTAGCATGCAAGATCCATTATCATCACAGCCAGCCCTCGTGCCCTGTGTTCCAGCAACTGTGAATTCTTCAGTCTCAGATTCGTGCACACTTCCAAATTTGTACGCATGTCACCAACACCTACTGACTTCTCGTCCATCTGCCTATGGACAGCTGATATTCATCCCCTGGCTGGATGACCCAGTGACGAGGATTCAAGTGGGAATTTTTTGTGGAGGTTGATGCCAGGAACCACTAGTAGGAAAGGGAAAGGGAGATGGTGAACAGGTGGGATCTAATAAAGAATATTCCGTCAACAATCCAGTCAGCATTGAGGGCACATGGAGAAAGTGTATTCTGCTGAGAACTCTAAAGGACAACTTCTGCAATATCTGAACTGGAAAGCCAGAAAGCCAGGGTATTTATCCCCCAAATCCTGGAGTCACTGGTGGTATTGACTTGTATCTAGATGTCCTTCTAAAACCTGAAGCACTTACAGATGGGGTTTTTCAGAGCCAGCTGGATCTAGGCTGTGTAATACTAGGATTAAGGCTGTGTGGTATTAAATTAGTCAACCAGTTGGTTTAGCATAGTTCTGGGCATGGATAATGGGGAGCCCCACTGTGAGTATGGGTAAAATCACCCAAAAGGTGTGTAGCTTGGAAAGATGAAAGGGAAAGGGAGCCTTGCCTCCTTGTGACTACTGTCTGTCTTCTGACTGCCCTGCCATGGGCTGCTTCTCCTCTGCCATGCCACTCTGCCTTGGAGCCAGCCAACAATGGACTGAAACCTCTACAAACTCTGAGCTGAAAGAAACCTTTCTTCTTTTAACAAGTAAATGTCAGGTATTTTGTCCCAGCAACAAGAAAAGTAACTAAGACAACTGCTTAAAGGCTCTTCCTGCAGAGATTCAAGGCACCAATGAGGTATATTCCAAAGTCATTAAACAAGCCTCAGGTCGTGAATCTTAGGTGCCTCCAGGAAATTACTGTAGCATGGAAGTGTATGAGCACAGCATGGGCACGGTAAAGTCAGTTTCCCTATTCATTGTCTGGCCTAGAGTGGGTATTTGGTAAATGTTTACCAATGACCAGTATTTGAACTCTACTTGGAAGCCTGTATCTGGGGAACCACTGCTCTTGACTGGGAGCACAAGGGAGAAGGGGTGATCTCTCTTTAACTGTTACTCAGCAGGAATACTCTGTGCACTCCTTAATGGAGAGTTCTCTTTAGTAAATTCGAAGCAAGCCAACTTTGTGGCCAGAAGCACTGCAATTGATCAGATGTAATTAAAACCAGGCCTAACAGCAGCCTTTTAATCCTTGAAGTAATTCCCAGAGCAAAACTTTAAGGATATCTACACTAGTGAGACAAAGCCAGAACGGAATGAATCGCTTCTTGCCCTCTCAGTGAAGTCAAAGGCAGTATAATGTAGGGAACATTTCTCAATCATTTTATCTTGACATAATTGAATTCTTCTTAAAAGAAATATAGTCAGACATTTTTTGTTTAAAAAGAAAACCCTTAACAGTTTTCAGATTCAAGAATGAAAGATCCCAAGTGTTTGCCTAAGTCCAAAGACATTTAAAAAGAAAGAGAATTTCAATTATTCAGCACATACGACTGTCATTTTATTTCTACTTGCTGCATCCTTCTCTGGAAATGCCTTATGAAAATGAACTCCTTTTTCACTAGTGTGGTCGAGTGAGCCACCTGTTGGCCACTGCTGGAAACTGCACCATATATGTTTTCTTTCACTGCGTCTCTTGGTGGGATACCGTACAGTCCAGTAGCTATCAAACCCAGAATGATCTGGAAACCTAGTAAAGGACATGCTTGACAAGGTCTTCTTGATGTAACACAAGCCCCTGGTCTCTATTTTTACCAATTTCTGACATCTATTGAAGTTTGATAATCACTGCTATATGATGAAGAAGAAATGTTTCATTTTGTTTTAGTGTAGAAGAGGCAATAATTGAATTTTGTAATCAATGCTCATGGAAAATTTTCAGCTAGTCTCAATATTGTGACTTACCATATAGAGATTGTCATTTCTACAAAGTTCAAGAGCAGGCAAAATTAATATATAATGATAGAACCAAGGTCACGTACTGAGTTGAGTGAAACGAGGCACAAAGCAACTTTCTGAGATGGCGCAGATGTTCTATTTGGGTGTTTTTAAAACTACAAAAAACTCATTGAATTTTATACTTAAGAGCTGTGGCCTGCTCTGTACAGTATATAAATTTTAACTCAATAAAAATGAAAAATATAGAATTTTGAATCAAAGGAAATATTTAAATAACCCAATCATCATCTAAACTGAAATCCTGAGACACATCTACCAGTGATCTTTTGCATTATTTTGAGATTACATATGTGTGTGTGTGCCTACAATGCTCACACGCATGATAAGCATGCTAATGAAAGCATGAAGCTGAAAATAATCTTGCAAAAAACAGAAATGGTAAACCACTTGGACTTTTGGTATTAAAGTGAGAAGTGTTGATCCAAGACCAGGCAAAATACTCTATCTTCAACCGAGAGAATTTGCATATATAGAACCTGGGTGCTCGAGTGTTTCCTCACAAAAGCTGTTAGGCAAGTTTCTTATGGAAGACGAAAGCCAAATAAGTTTACTTATGTCTAAAAAGGAAAGCACAGCAGGAAGCAGAACTGGAAGGAACAGTGAAAATAAGAGTTCCCAGCCTCTAGGGAAAGGTTCGCATGAACCAGACAGTGACGGGCATCCTGCTGCTGGTGAGATCTGGCGTGCCTGCTAAGGTGTGGGGATGCATGGTGTGGTGGTGGCCCCAGCATTAGAATCCATCATGATCTATCATCAAAGTGGCTTCTTGGGTTTTTCAATGAAGCTCTCAGAACCCAAACGGAAAGCAGATACTACTCCAATGATAAATCAGATGACTGGGAATGTGGATAAATCTCTTCTGTAATATAAAAGAAAGACATAAAAAATGAGTATGTCATCAGTAGAAACAACAAGTATTAAGTTACAGTTTCCATGAACCTTTGTTAAGAACCCAGTAGGCCAACTGCAATGGATCTCAACCCAGGTTGTGTAGTGATCAAGAGGTACTTCAAAAACTACCAATGCTGGAGCCCCACTCCAGAGTTTCTGATTGAACAGGTCTACAAGGGGGTCCAGGCAATTCTAGTGCAAAAGTAGGATTAACACTGATCTGTGTTTCTCAAGGACTAGCAGCAACACCAGAGAAGTTTTTTAAATGGAAAACTTTGAACTTCCCCTTAGATCTTCTGAATCAGAATCTCTGGATGGACACTGTTGGCTCATCAAACTTTCTGGGTGATTCTGGTGCACAGATGAGTTTGCCCACTGACTTAGCAATTTTTTGGGATGTATTTCAGGATCCAGTATTCCTGGATTTAGCCTTACAAATCCCCGTTTTCTGAAGCGTTCCTCTTTCTATACAATGATTTTGACCTGCAGCAAAGATGGATTTCTTATCATGAATTCCATGTGCGTATTTTGCTATGAATTCTATGTGGCTGTTTTTCCATGTTCTGTGATTCTTACTGCATTTCTTGAATTCTCGCCTGTAAGTTTCATCTCAGCTGCAACCGATTGCTTTTTATTGCTCTTTCCAGTGCAGCCTCTTCCTGAACCAGCTTCTTTTGCAGGGCCTTATCTTCAGGATCTTCCAGCATCCCTTCCTTGTGCTGCTGAGGGTTGGCATTCATTTTCCTGCAGAGCTTTGCTGCACACTGTGAACAAACCTCATGTTTTGTTCTTCCAGCCAGGGTCTGGTGGACACCTCATCCATCAGTTTGGATGGGAAACAGCCTCAATCTTTTCCAGTTATTGTTAACGAAGATTATACCCAGGAGATATATATCATCTGTCATCGCTGATTTATTTTATCTCCTCACTCTGGTGATTTCCCAGTTATTTCAGCTGTCTGAGGCAATTATTCAAAAACTTCAAAGTTGTTTGTTTTGTAAACAAGTGTTTCCTCTAGGTCTTTCTGAGTTTTACAATAAACTTCAATTTCAGTGGTGTGTCTAGCTGGTGGCTTCCTAATCCAAGTCTCCACTTGCTTTGGAACTGCTCCATGCCCTCTTTAGGTCTTGATTTTTTGCTTCTTAACCTTGCAGAGGTCAAACTGTATCTTCTCTTTTTGAATTTAGCTTCATGAAGTCTAACTTTCAAATTTTCAGAAAATTTCTTGAAATTGTTTTTCATATTTTTATAGATATCTTGCATTCAAAAACCTATTTCTGGTCATTTGATTTTCATTCATTTATTTATTTTTTCACTCTATACTTTCTAGTTTTTCCAAAATGACAAATACACTTTTGTTTTTTGTTTTTTTGGCTTTTTTTGGTGGTAGTGCTGGGGATCAAACCCAGGGTCTTGTACATGAAAGGCAAGAATTCTATCACTGAGCCACATCTCCAGCCCAACAAGTACAATTTCAATTAATCTTTTATTTATTATTTCATTCTGTTTAAAAAGACTCTGACATAACCTTATGCAGTCCTGTCCTGTAAGTTTATTGATTTTCACTATCCCTCAATAAGCCATTGTTGCTTTAATTTTCTATCTATATTTGACAACTTTTATTTTTTAAAGTATTTTTAAATTTTGATAAAACTGTTATGCTTTTATTTATTATCTCCCTCTTCATAGAAATGAAAATTCTCCTTAAGAAAATGGTCAGTGAACAATTTCTCAACTAAGTACTGATAGTTATTGACTCACAAGATTCTTCATGTGAGTCTTCCCTGGCCTCCAGCCTCCAGGCAAAGCATCTCCCAGCATCCAAGTCAACTTGGGAAGAATTGCATCTAAACACCAGAAGCATGTGGCTGACTCTTCAAATACAGTACTTACTTGTTTTTATATTTGCTGCCTGTTGGTTCAAGTTCTTCTTAGCTCAATTTCTGCATTTCCTAGAGGCCTCTTACTTTTCTCTGCTGGATAATCATCCTCATTCACTTAACTTACTTGTAGTTTTACTTCTAGGAGCCTCTTGTGTTCTCAATGACTTATTCCTCAATGACAAAGGATTTTCCTCTAAAACAGAACTGAAAAACTACAGCCTTTGGGCCACCAGTTACTCCCACTTGTTTATGTTGTTTATGGCTGCTTTTATGATATAAGTGCAGCATTGGTTAGTCATGAAAAAGACCATGTGGCCTGAAGAAAATAGTTGCTACTCAGCCCCATAACCAATTTGCAAACTTCTGCATTGGAATTTTACTAATGGTAAGTACAACTCTTAGTTCCAGTGAAGGCAGTTGACACCTGACTCTTCTAAGTCATTTTGTAATTTCCTGTACATCACCTTGGGCTGATGTCATGGACCTTGTCCTCAGGTATTTAGTGAATGTGGTCCCTTCTTCCCTAGTTTTCTCTGTAGACTTTCTAACTAGGCTGTTGATTGAAAAATATTTTCTCTGCCTTGTTCTCACCCAAATCTTAAATTAACTATCTCCAACCACAAAGTATCAGAGCCTCATTTCCTCTATGAAAGCAAACATAATCTCTGTCTCTTTGCAGTACTAGTATGCATAAAATAACTGCTTGCATTATGTGGACTCTGAAGAGAATAAGAATTAAATCCATGTAATTGCATGTTTTTGTTTTTGTTTTTTGTACCAGGGATTGAACTCACAACCTTGTGCTTGCCAGGCAGGTGCTTAAGAATTCATGTAATTGTTAATGTTCCACATTTTGCATCTTTCAAAGCACATTTTGTTCTGAGAATATATAAAGATGTCTGAAGAAGGTGTCTTAGTTACTTTTCTCATTGCTGAAACAAATACCCAATACCCAAAGTTAAAGGAGGAAAGGTTTATTCAGTTCACAGTTTGTGGAGGTTTCAATTCATAATCAGCTGGCTTCAAGGCAGGGTGAGGGCAATAGTTCATGGTAGCAGAAGACAGCAAAAGCAACAAGAGCCAAAAGGGTAAAAAGGGAGGAGCAAGCCTCTTTTCATCCCTTACATTGTATGCAGGTGACCTGCCCCAGGGGATGTGCAGCACTCACATTGTCAATCCCAGCACCACACAATGAACCAACCACCAAATCTTGATTCAGTTGCCTCTGAAAAGCCTTCCCCCATGACCACATGAGGCTTTAGGGGACATCCAAACACAAACCATAACATTCTTCCCCTGGCCCCCAAAGGCTCATGTGCAATCTTCATGCAAAAGCCATAGTTCATCTTAAGAATTGTCACAGTCTTAAAGATGGCATTTAGTCTGTCTTTAAGAATTGCCAAAATCCTAACAGTTTCAGCATTTCTGAAAAGTCCAAGTCCTGAGTCTCTTACAAGATGTAAGACAAACTCTTTTCTGTGAACCCCTGTAAAAATGAAAAGAAAATTTAACACTTTCCACATTCAGTGGCATAAGATAAACATTATCATTCCAAAAGGTACAAGCAGGAGAATACAAATGATTGGGATCAAAGCAGGTCCAGAATTCAGCAGGGCAAACATTAGGTCCTATAATTCCATGTGTGGCATCAGACTCAGTACGTGGCAAGCTGTGAACTCCAAAGGGTTTGTGTGGCCCCTCCCCTGTGACACTTCCAGTGGTGGTACCTCCCATGGTTTCTCTCTTAGGCCCACTCTGCTCTTTCATGAAAGTTTCCTCAGATGATCCATGTTTCTGGCTTCTCCAAACTTCTGGGGTCTCCACTGCATCTTTGGCTTCATGTTCACAGTTTCACACACTGCTCCTTCAGGGACACATTGTCTGGCCTCCCAGGCCTTCTTCTGAAATCTGAGTGGAAGTCTGTTTAACCTCAGAACTCTTGCATTCTGCATGCTTATGTGACCAGCACTATGTGGATAATGCCAAGATCTGCTGCCAGGCTAGAGCAGTAGCCAAACTTCCCTCTCTCTTAGCTACAGGGTTTTGTGCCTCGATTGTTGAGCACTCTGAATCCAATTCTGAGGAACAAATTATCTATGCTGCCACCTTTCTGTAACATGGTGTGGCCACCGCCATTCTGGAACATGATGCTCTGTGGCTTTCTCTTCAAAGTAAAGTCTTTCAATTTTTAGACTGGAAAGAGTGGATACTTCCTGCTTCTTTTGATGCCCACAGGCCATCTTTTATATACTCCTATTTTTTTCTCAGCAGTGGAGATCTCCTCTGTTCCATCTTTTCAGTTCATAACTTTACAGGAGCTTCCTTTCTGGCCAAACTCACAACATTTTAAATGATTCTACTGGCCTCTTTGCTCTTGATTCTCAATATAAACCTGACTAAAAGCCCCCAACAATAGCCATTCTACCACCTCAACATTCACCTGCTTTGAATTTTCACCTGCCAGTTTAATTAGTCCACCACCCTTAATCTCAGTCTCAGGCAGTCTCTGGACACAAGCAAAATGCAGACAAACTTACTGCAGAGCCATAACATACATCATCTGGGATCCAGCAGCAAAAGCCGTCCTTCTTCCCAACAGAAACCTCACAAGTCTGGTCTTTACCAGCAGAATTTCTATCAGCCTTCTTGTCTTCTGAGCTCTGATTAGAAACTCCCATACAGAATAACCTAAGCTGTTCCAGTGCTACTCTTTCAGGCAACATCTCCAAACCTTTCTAAACGCTTCCCATATGACATTCCCAAAGGTTACTGGATCACATGGTCAGTCACAGCAACAACCCCACTCCTGGTAACAAGTTCTATCTTAGTTACTTTTCTAGTTGCTGAGATAAAATACCATAGTTTTTTTTTTGTTTTTTTTTTTTACTCAAACACAACATAGAATTTCAGAACAGAACACTGCAAGCAATACAGGTCTTCAAAATATAACAACAGGAGATTAACAATGGCTACCCTAGTGTCTCTTGCCTTCTTTGAAATGGTTGTTCATACATTCACAGACAATAAACTCAAACAAAACAAAATAATATAAAACCAGATAAAACAAAAGAGTAAAAGTATTACAGGCCATCAAATCAGACAACAAGAAACCAACAATGGCTACCTTAATGTCCCCTGTTTTCTTCAAAAGAGCTGTTCCTATCTTCTCACATATTGCAATCAAACAGTAGAAAAGAGACTTAAACCAAACTCACATGTGTAAGCACCGCATTGTCTCCCTAGTGTAAAAAACTGACTCAATAAGATACAACATTCTCAATAAATATGGGGGAAAGGTTCTGAAGTCCAATGGTGCTTTTATTGTTTGAGTTGATTGGTTTAAAATACCATAGTTAAAGAAGGAAAAGCTTACTTAGCTCACAGTTTGTGGAGGTTTCAGTCCATAATCAGCTGGCTCCAAGGCAGGGTGGTATGGCAGAGAGTCGACAGTTCATGGTGGCACAAGACAGCAAAAGCAACAAGAACCAAAGGGTTAAAAGAGAAGGAGCAAGCTCTTTCATTCCCTCTTATTACATGCAGGCTACACTTCCCAGACTGAGTGCAGCACTCAGAGTCAATCCCAGCACTAGACAATGAACCAGTTTCCAACTCTAGATTCAGCCTCCTCTGAAAAGCCTGCCTCCCATGACTGCATGAGACTTTTGGAGGACATCTAGACAAAAACCATATCAGAAGGCATGCTACAGAAAATCAAAGACCAAATATCCAATACATAACATCAAAATATAACATATGCTACACTTAAAATTTAGGATATTATAAAATGGTTCTAATTCTTCTGTCTTTTCCTGAATTAAATTCTTTTCCAAAGTAACCTTGCCTTTCCTCCTACCAGATTTTTCCTTCACAATGACTCTGGACTGGCCTTAGAGTTAGCTTTGACTAATAGCATGCAGCAAAAGTAAAATGCTAGTTTTTAACCTTGAAAACAAGGCCTTGCTGTCTTACATTTTCCCTGTTAGATCTTGACCACCACTAAAATAACAAATCTAAGAGAGCTGGAAATGGTGGTAGAACATAAGAGAGAGAGAGAGAGCTGAAATTTCCAGGTGGAAGCTACCCTAGACCAGTCAGCCTCAAATTGACACAACATTAGATCAGGAATCAGACTATTGGAACCATCTGTCCAATCTGCAGACATGAAAAAATAATAAATATTTGTTGTTTAATATATGAAATTTTGGGTAGTTTCTTATTCAGCCATAATAAAGGGCTTACAATAGTCTTTTTGTAAGATTTATTGAGTTGAGATGCTGAACTGACCAAAATAAACTTAGTATTCATTACAAGTTTGTATTTGGTGTTGACATTTCTTGTCTTTCTTTGATTCTTCCTAACTAAATGGTAGTTTTGCAGTAACTCATTAGATAATAAGGTCCACTCTCCAGTCTCTTCAATTTTTCACTTCAATGTTTAGTCTTTATTGATGCTAAAGTATGAACGAACAACAGAAATTAAAACATTTTTCTTAAGAGACTTCTTCATTTTAAATAAGGTTATGTGCACTTAACAATTAAGTGGATATATTCAATGGTTAGGGCTACTAATGAAATACTAAAGACTGAATGGCTTAAGCATCAGAATTTATTTTCTCATGGTATTACGGCTGAGATCAAAGTGCTAGCAGGATTGGTTACTTTTTTTATTCTTTTTTATTTTAAAGAGAACAAAACAAAGCAAAACAAAATACAACACATCAAAGCAGATCAGAACAGAACATTGCAAACAATACAGGACTTCAAAGCAAGACAACAGGAAATCAACAGTGGCTACCATAGTATCTCTTGTTTTCTTGGAAATAGTTGTTCATACCTAAAAACATAATAAATTCAAACAAACAAAATGGTATAAAACCAAACAAAAGAGTGAAAGCATTGCAGGCCTTCAAAGCCAGACAACAGGAAATCAGAAATGGCTACCATAATGTCTCTTCTTTTCATCAAAATAGCTGTCCATCCCTTCTCACATATAGCAATCAAATAATAGAAAACAGACTAAAACCAATCAAATTATTGGACTTCAAAATATGATGATAAGAAATCAGGAATGGCTACCATGTCTCATTTTCTTCAAAGTAGCTGTTCATACCATCACATATAATAAAATCAGTTCTTGTAAACTCTTTAGGAGTAGTTCTAGGCATGTATAAGCCTATACATGTACATCTAGTATCTCTGTGTTAGGGGAATAACAAAACAAAACAAGATAAAAACAAGAAACAAAAGAGACAAATAAATAACAGTAACAAAGAGCCCAAAACAATAGCAATATAGGCTTTCGAAACAAGGTGGTAGGAACATAACAAAGGTTGTTACTTTGTATACTTGTCTTCAAAAGAGTTACTCAGATTACCATATAGAGACATGCTAAATTGATCTGATCCTATGAATGTTAACTGTTTTGTTCCAAGAACTAATAGAATTAATAATGCAATCATCTTAGCTATTTAAGTGTATATATACAAATTTATATCTTTTTTCTTTTCCCTTCCTTCTTTTCTCCTTTTCACTATCTGAGTTTTTTTTTCCCTTTTAGCAGTTTCTTACCCTTTCACAGTATTTATTTCAGGTTTTGTATCTTGTTTATTCTTTTAGTTTCTTACACTAAAGAGACAATATGGTGCTTACACTTGTGGGTTTGATTTATTTCACTTATGAGTATGGTCTCAAGTCACATCCATTTACCTGTAAAAGCCTCAATGTGATTCTTCTTTATAGCTGAGTAGTACTCCATTGTATAAAATACCACATCTTTTTTATTCATTCCACAGATGGTGGGCATTTGGGTCATTTCCAAGATTTTGTTATTGCAAATTGTGCTGCTACAAACATGGGTGCACATTTGCCACAGTGGTATGATGTTTTCAGTTCTTCTGAGAATATGCCCAGAAGCAGAATAGCTGGATCAAATGGGACTTCCAATCCCAGATGTTTAAGGACTTCCAGACTGACCTCCACAGTGGTTGCACCAGTCTGCACTCCCACCAACAGTGGAGAAGTGTTCCTTTTTCCCCACAGCCTCGCCAGCATTTGTTACTGGTGGTTTTCTTGATCCCAGCCATTCTTTCTGGATTAAGATGGAATCTCAGTGTTGTTTTAATTTGTATTTCTCTAATGACCAACGATGCTGAACATTTTTTCATGCATTTATTTGCCATTTGTATTTCTTTAGCTGAGGAGTGTGTATTCATCTCAAATGCCCATTTTTGGATTGGGTCTTTGAATTTTGGGGATCTGATTTTATTTAATTCTTTATATATTCTAAATAGAGGTCCTTTGTCTGAGGGACAGTTGACTAAGATTTTTTCCCAATTCGTGGCTTTTTGTTTCACTCTATTGGAGATTTCTTTTGACATGCAAAAACTTTTTTAAAAGGCAAGATCCCAGTTGTTGATTCTGGGAAGTATTTTCTGTGCAGGTTGATTTTTGTTCACGAATTCTCTGCCTACCCTTAAGTATTCAAGATTTCTACCTATTTTGTCTTTCAGGAGATTCAGTGTTTCTGTTCTAATATTTAAATCTTTGATCCATTTTGAATTTAGTTTAGTGCATGGTGATAGACATGGGTCTCGTTTTAGTTTTCAGCATATGGAAAGCCAGTTTTTCCAGCACTATTTATTAGAGAGGCTATCTTTCTTCCAGTGAACGTGTTTAGCCCCTTTGTCAAAGATAATATGTCTGAGTGTGTTTCTAGCTGTGGTTGTATCTTCTAATCTATTCCATTGATCTTCAGGTCTTCTTTGATTCCAGTACCATGCTGACTTTATTTCAGTAACTTTGTAGTATAACTTCAAGTCAGAGATTGTGATGTCTTCTGCTTTGGCTTTGTTGCACAGAATTGCCTCTGCTCTTCTAGGTCTCTTCCGGTTCCAGATGAGTTTTAGGAATGATTTCTGTAGATCTGTGATGTATGCTAAAGATATTTTGATTGGAATTGCATTAAATCTGTATAACAATTTTGGGAGAATGGCCATTTTCACAATGTTTGTTCTTCCTGTCCATGAACATGGAATGTCTTCCCATTCTCTGAGATCCCCTTCGATTTCTTTTTTCTGAGTACTATAATTTTCACTGAATAGATCTATTACTTTCTTTATTAGATTGATTCTTAAGTATTCCATTCTTTTGGATGCCATTGTGAAGGGTGTGTTATCACTTATTTTGCTCTCAATGAGTTTGTTGTTTGTGTACAGTAATGCTATTGATTTTTGAGTATTGACTTTGTGTCCAGCTACATTACTGAATTTGGTTATTATATCTAGAAGCCTTAAAATGGAGTTTTGGGGGTCTATTATGTAGACTATCATGTCATGTGCAAATAATGATAATTTAACTTCTTCCTTTCCTAACCTTAATCTTTTTATTTCTGTCTATTGTCTAATTGCTCTGGCTAATGTTTCCAGCACTATATTGAATAGGAATAGTGAAAATGGACATCCTTGTCTTGTTCCTGATTTTAGAGTGAAAGCTTTCAGTTTTTGACCATTTAATGTGATACTGGCTGTTGGTTTGTCATAGATGGCTTTTAACAGATTGAAAATCTATTCCAATTTTCAATAGGGTTCTTATCATGAATGAGTGTTGGACTTTATCAAAAGCTTTTTCTGCATCTATTGAGATGACCATGTGTTTCTTATCTTTGACTCTATTGATATGGTGTATTACATTTATTGATTTGCGTATGTTGAACCATCGTT
>RJWT010008068.1:0-26777 GCA_004365215.1 Cuniculus paca
CAGGGAGGTGAAATCCGGGGGAAGAGTTGGCCTCGGCCCCACGGGAATGTCAGAGAGAGGTCTGGGGGTGGCTAGCATGCTTGGTACTGGGGAAGGGGGATAGATTAGCTTTGCCAAGGTCAACAGACCAACCAGACTGGCTGAGACAGAGCTTAGTGGTGTTCTGCTCTGCTAGCAGAGAGGGCACTGGTGTCCCTGCAGACTGAACTGACATGCAATCTGGTTTAGGGAAGGGGAACACACAACTGAAGAGCATATAACTCTCCAACAACAGGTTGAAGTTATTTTAAAAGTATGTGAGGGCAGATGTAAATCTGGTACCTCACACAGGCATAAGACATGCTCGGTTAGTCTCGACAGACTGTTAAGACCTTTCCTGACTCTGGTGGGCTCCAAAGTTACATAAAGCATGAACCCTCAAAAAGCAAAACATAATGGCAACCGTGTGCGTATGGCCTCCAGTAGATGTGGCCTCTGAAAATAATTTTGCAAGAACTGACAGACTTAGGGCTTGGCCCATATCCAGCACCCAAATTCCTCTACACAGACCCCAGAGCACTTAGTGAGGTCTCCTGACTCCAGGAGTCTCCTAATTTGGGAGCGAACAACTGGTAAAAAGACTAACTGAAAAACATTCTAGAAATTCTGGCTTCTGAATTGGGAGTTATATACCTCCAGAATACGTCACAAAACAGAGAGTGAATGAGGAATCCAAACTTTAGCTGTTCTACCACCTGCTGAAAGACATCTTCTGAGATAGTAATCAGTCCTTTCCCCTTCATTTACCTCCTAAAAAGTCTCATTTTAAATGAGAATTAAATTCTATTTTATAATACCTAGTAATATAAAATTTTATGATATACTCATTACTTACTATAGAAATATGCACTGTGTCATTACTGCGTGCCAAACATTACCCCAGCGCTAAAGATGCAGTAAGGATCAAGAGACATGTGGTCCCCACCCTCACGGCCCTCACTTTCTCGTGGACTCCAGTTCTACCCAACAAATCTGTTACTCATACTTTGTAGTTATTACAGCTTTCAAGCTCCCATGTAGTTAGGGTTGTGCTTTCCATATTTTTAAGTCCTTGATATATATTTTGACCTATAGTAGGTGTTTAGCAAATAAGCACACTGTTTTTAACCAACTTTAAAATAATCTTTTTATTGTTTTTATCCCATGTCTCTATCTATTCCTCACTAGAAAGACAATCTTTTTTTTTTTTTTTTTTTTTTGCGGCACCGGGGTTTGAACTCATGACCTTGCGCTTGCCGGGCAGGCGTTTAGACCGCTGAGCTAGATCCCCAGCCCTGCTGTTTTTGAGACAGGGTCTCACTATGCCGTTCAGGCTGGCCTTGAGCTCACTTTGTAGCCCAGGCTGGTCTTGAACTCACAACAATCCGCCTGTCTCAGCCTCCCAAGTGCTGGGATTACAGGCATGAGCCACCACGCTCGGCTTAGAAAGACAATCTTAAAGACGATTTATCTCTGCATCCATTCCCCTCCCATTCTAACACCCAACCACGCCTAAGACATGGTAAGATTCATTTAATAAATTTATAGATTTAAAAAAAGAGACAATGAGGTACAGATGAATCAACTTACACGAGAAAATTAAACATATTCCCACATACCTACTCACATAGGAGGTTTCATTTCTATTGAGAGAGGAAGGAGAAGAGATTATTAAGTTTAACTTGTGATCTTGAATACTGAGACAAGGAACATATTTCCTCTATAATCCCATCAGGAATATACTCTCATCTTTCTAACTCAGGGACCATGGAAGCTACCAAGGCCAACACATGTGCTTAGAAAGTGGTTGACCAGCAGGCACAAGCCTCTCCCTAGGAAGAACGGATGAAGTGGTGGCAATGCACTGTGGACAACACCTTCCCGTAGAACAGAAGCTCTTTACAGGCAAGGCTGGTTCAAGCAGTACACAAAAATGCTACTAGTAACTCCTGTAGGTACACAGAAGAGTGGTATGTACAACTTGTGTTTTAACTAGGTAAATATCATAATAGCAATATAGCCACTTACTAAGACCTGTAGGTCTCCAGTCACTGCTCTGGGTTCAGTTGCTAACATCTTCAATGCTAGTAACAAACCTATGATCTGAGAATTAGATTCCATAGTGATAAAATCAGATTCTAAGAATGAGAGTCTATGGTACTGGATTCTATTATGCTATAGTTATAGAAATGGTTAAAATTACCTTATTTGTTCAAAGTCACCTAGGTAATAAGGGCCTAGTAAAGATTTCAAACCAGCGACTCTCACTTTGGAATCTGGGATCTTCCCACTGTACCATGAAGGCTGGAGAGGCAGACCTGGACTGCTCTGAATAGAAAAGGAAGGTGACCAGGCATGGTGGTGCAAGCCTGTAATCTGTACTCAAGAAGCCGAGGTAGGAGCATCACAAGTTCCAGGACAGACTAGACCACATAGCAAGTTTGAGGCCTGAGCTACATAGAGATAATCTGTCTCAAAAAGGCAGGCAGGAATACAAGAGATGGGGGAAGGGAAGGGCAGTAGAGAGAGAGAAAAGGGAAGGGAGGTAGAGGAGAGGAGAGGGGAGAGGAAGAGAGGAACAGGGAGGGAAGAGGGGAGGGAGGGCAGGACAAGGGAAGGTGGCTTCATTTGCAGGCAGCTCCTTCTGCTAGGCTGCAGCCAAGGGCAGAGCCCCACAAGCCACGAAATTCCAGCATTCTAAACCTTCTAGCGTCTTCTTCTCTCTTCTCGTTTGCTTTTCTCAGTTCTAAAATCAGAGAAACTGAACTTTGGCCCTTGGAAGCCATCAAATTCAGTGTATTTCTATTCCAGGATGGAAAAATGAGCCCAGAGAGAAAGGTGCTCTCCTTGGGCCAAGCAGCTATGGAAGCAGAGTCATAACCAGGCTCCTGACTCTTCCACCAACACCCCCTGCTGCGGCGGTGCCACCCTGCAGTCTCCTTCAAATGGGGCAGGAAGCTCACCTAAACCGAGGCCACAAGTCAAATGGAGAACAGGAGAGCTGGCAAGAACCCAACAGATTCCAGTGGTGTGAGCAGCCAATTCCAAAGTATTCAGAGCATAAAGTAGTCTTTTTAGCTTGAAATCATTCACTTTGGCACCCACAGTGACCCAATTCTCTAGATAATTGCAGATGCCCTATTTTGTTCCCACCTAGCCTAAGGCTATATCCAAAAAACTTTCCCTAGGTGATCATAATTAATAGCTCTTTCTCCTATAATCCTACAACATGGGATTTGGAATTGCATCATCCTGTTCTACATATGGCCTGTTCCCTTAAGTCTAACTCTTCCAATTCCAATGATAGTTGTCTTGAGGGCAGGACTTTCTGCAGGTGATGCATCACCAAATGCAGGCAGGGCAAGAAAACACATGGAAGTTGAAGTTAGGGGATGCACAGGATTGAATAGAGGCAGTGACTCAGGGCTTATGAGCTTAGCCAAAGGAGTCCCTACAACAATTTCTTTAACTGTGAAAGATTAGAATTATGCTATTTTTCCCTCAGAGTAGTTATGATAATCAAGGAAAATAATGCAAATCAAACACTTTAGAAAGGTGTCTGCCACATGGCAAATGTTCAACTATAGTTGTTATTATGAGCCCCTATTCCTGGTGTACTGGACATCACTGGCCTAAAGAGCTTCCTAGGTTCGTGCTGGCTAAGTTCATAAAGCTTGAGGAGAGATCCATGAAGTCACAGCATGCGGAGATATATACTTTTGAGGTCATGAGAGCAAGCTACAGAAACTGCAAAAGTTGTTAAAATAGTGAGTGATGGAATTCAGTTTCCCAGCACAGAAAGGGTCTACCTATGGTCATTTCTCTGGACATGCCTTCACAGGAGATGTTCTCTTTAGAGTTCTTTTAAGGACTAAATGTTGGTTTCAAGAGGAAAAATTATTATTTTGTCAGCAAAACACATGAATGTTATGAGCAATGCCTTTAAGACCCAGAGAAATAGTTCTTCTAGAAAGAGCTCACCCACTTTTGGGGGAAAGATAACGGGAAAATATTTCAGCTGTCATTTTGTTTAAGATACTACTACAGGGTTTGAAGTAGTAAATTTCACCATTTTGCTTTTTCAAAAATCTAGTTTTTAAAAAAATCACCTAAAAAGAAGTTTGGGACTGACATTAGTTTCTCAATTTTTTTGTTTTGTCCCACGGACTCATGAAACACAAACCCAGCTTCAGTCATTTGACAGAATGTGTTGTGTCATGAACAAAACAGAAGAAGATGATCTCAAAATAAACTGCATTCTTTTATACTAAGTACAGTTCCTAACTCAGTTTTTCCATCATACCCCAGTGAACACTCTCTCAGGGCCTACTCTCAGTCTCTAGTCTAGTCACCTGTTCCCATACTGCTAGTTTACAAAACGATAACAGCCTTCTAAGGATGGCTGGGTCTACAGGATGTCAAACAGTAACTCTCATGTGAAAAAGCTAGCAAGTGGGTCTGGTACTGACCACACAAAGCCAAACATCTTGTGACTGGAAGACATCTGGGGCTTTTCTATCATGTACACTAAACATGATCCAGGTAACTGACCAAATTCTTCACTTCCCAACCAGATACCTTACATCCACAGAAAGAGAAGTCAATCTTAGGCTTTTGTGTGATAATAAGCCGGACACAAATTCACCCCTGAAGGGCAAGACTGCTTATTCACAATGAACTCGAAATTATATATTATTTCGTTTTATCTATTTTACTTTTGAAAAAGGTTTTCCATTATTGTTTTGAAAAGTAAACATTTCATGTTAGCAATGTGGTTTTTAATGTCTACTACTCACTTTTTTGACAGTGAGGTAGCGTACTATCACAAAGAATGTAATTTTCACAGCCAGGGTGAAAATTTTGTACACTTAACCCCCAGTCTTTAAGGACCTTGGGAAAAGTCACTTAAATCTTCTGAATTCAATTTCTTTGCAGATTTACACAATAAAATCCATCTATCAGGAGCCTCATCAAGGCTGGAGATCATTCATCCCTACAACATGTAGGGACTTCCTTTGTACCTGCTGCTGAGAGACCATGGATGACTACAGTACTTGCCAGTCTTCCGGGGCTCAGGGGAAAGGACACAAAACTCATGCTTAATATACTGCATGATGTACTGTCCAACAAAGCCAATGCCTTAACTTGGAATTTTCATAAAACTACAAGCGACTACAACTACAACTGATTCTTAAAGGGAAAAAGTTTGTAAAAGAAAGGACATGTCTGCAACTTTTCCTCTTTAATCCAGCATTCAAGCAGACACTGGAATTTGCTCTGATGGTGTTTGTTTAAAGAATTCATGTGGTTATCAATGACCCCTATATCTTCTGTGCCGTTGTCCTGACAACTAACCATTTACTGGACAGAATAAGGAAAACAGACAACAATGTGTCTCTTCAGTCAGGTTTAGCTGGCAAAACTCAACAGCACAGAGATAATATTCAAAAGACTTAGGTCTTTGTGTGTGAGATCCTTAAGAGAGAAGTATGCGCATACACACACACACACACACACACACACAAATGAAGCAAAGGGGACTGGACAGAATATAACTGCACACAGAGAGGCTGGATAATAGCTGTTTTATTACAAAAGCCAGGAAAAAAATCAATATAGCACATAAAGTCATCGTTTTGTCCTATATTTCACCAAAGCCCAGAAATGAATCTATGAAGACATGGAATACGGCTGTAGTTGTAAATTTTTTTTTCCAAGAACCAAACTCCCCCACCCCTAGTATCTTACAGAAATCTAGTGTATAATTCTGCTCTGGTGCAAGTGCAAAAGGAATTGTGCAGACAGGAAAGCATGAGCACTAGAACCTGAAGAGTTCAGAGGTGCAAATCTAGAATTGATATCCATGGTAAGAAACCATCTTGAGGCCTTTCAAAAGAGAAGGAAAGATAATTTAGAATTGTTAAACATAGCCCTCTTTTCTTAGGTTTCTGCACGAGGGTAAAAGCTGCAGAAGCAGAAAGTATCCATGTACAGCCACCAACATGATGACCTTACTGTGGGCAAAGGAGGATGCTGTGCCTGCAGTACCCGCGAGGGGGCGTGGGTTCGCCAGGCCAATGTTGATCCCAGTGCTGGAGTCCAGTCCCAAGTCCTCACTCATGCTGCTGCGAAGGTGGCTGGGTCAAAGTTCCCCAAAATGATGCCGCAACTTAATGGCGCCACCAAGTTCATCTGGGGCTGGGAAGATGTCAGATAAATTTTGAAGAAAATGCTCAAGGGATAAGAAATGGAAGCTCCGAGCATCTAAATGAAAGGCAAACTAATTTCTCCATGTTTAAAGTGTAACTCTTTGAACTGAGGATCTGGGAAAGTGAACAAACCTTGGGACAAATGAAAAAGGAAAGCGGACTGAGGGCCCAACACCGTCACCAGCCACCCTATGCTTTCACCCTGGCCACAAAAAGGCTTCCCAGAGAGAACAGTGCACACAGACAGCAGCCAGGTCTCAGAGAGGTCGCTGCCTGAGGCTAGGATGGGCCCACCTTCCACAGCTGCTTCCTGGAGGAGGGTCTGTCAGGCTGCACCACTGCTGGAAGGCCATCGAGGATGGTGCCCAGGGGGCCACTCTACCAGGCCCTGGCTGTGCCACCATAATTCTTTAAAGAAAAAAATAGGGGCTGTGAAGCTATTATGACTACAGCTGTTCTTCAGTTTACAAAGATAATAAAATTTTATTACAGACAATTCAACAATGCAGAAAGATAGAAGAGAAAAAAAGAATTCCCCTTAATTTTTCTTCTCCCAGAGATAACTACTAATGGAATATTAGAAAACGTTAATGAATATATTTCCAAAATACTAAGATATACCTGGATTCAATTTTATGTAAATGAGATAATATAATTACACAATCTTACAGTTTCCCTATAACTCTATTTCGGACATCCTTCTGCATCAATGATTTTAGTTTACCCTTTTTGAAGATGAATCACCTTATACCATTTGTATGGGCCATATTACTTGACTAATCACTTAGTATTGGGCATGGAGTTTATTTATGTCAGATTACAAACAAATCCAGGATTGAGAAAGGTTACTTTATTCAAAAGTATTATTCTAAGGAGCAGGGGGACAACCACAGTGGAGGCTGGAATTATTGCAATAGAGACAATATACTAAGATGTGCGAACATCTCAAGGGTTAGGCAGAGGGTTTTTATTTTCTGTAAATAGTGTTATGGTGTTGATCTTAAAGGTCTCCCAAGGACCCATAGCTAAAGGTTTGGTCACTGGTCTATGGTACTCCTGAAAGGGGGTACAACCTTAGGAAGTGGGGCATAGAGGGATTTCTGGGTGTTAAGAGGGATATTGGGACTCTAGTCCTTTTGTCTATTTGCTTCCTGGCCATGAAGTAAGCAGCTTCACAGCACCACACCTGTCGTGATTTTCTGTGCTGCCACAGGCCCAATAAAGGCAGCTGAGCCAAGGGATCAGAGTCTGAATCTCTGAAACTATGATCCAAAATAAACCTTCCTTCCTTGTGCACTATCTTAGGTACTTTGTCACAGTAATGGAAAGGTAACATAGAGATGCATAAAGAATAAGGTATGGGCAAATGGGACCAAAGAGTGGTATAACTGGACAGTAGGTAAAAGCATGTTTTACCCTGAACCAGCCTCTTTGCAGGAAAAAACTGGGATTAGTTTTATTGTCAGCTTGATTGCCCACACCGTGCCCAGGTATTTGGTCAAACATTTTACGGAGTGTTTCTGGGAGAGTGTTTCTGACAAGATTAACTTTCATGTCTGCAAAGAGTAGAGCAGATTGTGTTCCCTAACTGTGGGTGGGCCTCACCCAATCAATCAGCTGAAAATCTCAGGAGAACAAAAGGCTGACCCTACCCTATGGAAGACAGAATCTTGCCTTTTCTGTGATCTTCAAACTAGACCTCAGTTTGTTTCGGGTGTATGGACTCAAAACACGTCTTTTCCTAGACCTCATTTGAACCTGCTTGCCTTCATGCTGGAATTGCAATATCGGCTCTCTTGGCCTCAGGCCTTTCCACTTAAACTGTGACTAAATCATCAGCTCTCTTCAGTCTTTAGCTTGCTGATTTACTCACAGACCTCAGGACTTGCCAGGCTCAACAGTTATGTGAACTGATACTTTACGTATATATGTGGGTGGATGGAAGGATACATGAATGAATGTAGGACAGAGACAGATGATAGATGATAGATAACCTATTATTTGTGTTTCTGATAACCTATTATTTGTGTTATACAGCCAACTCTGTATAACACAGGGTCCTGCTGGCCCTGTTGGCTCTGACTCAGGCTTAGGATGGACAAGAGTTCAGAATGTAGAATAAAGACAGACTCTTAACCAAAATTCAGTTAATAAGCATTTTGTTCTAGTTGACCAGAGACAATAAGTAGTTCAGTGAATCATTTTTAAGGCAAAAAAAAAAAAAAAAAAAACCAAGGATTTTCAGGGTCTGTGATAGGCCTCATTATACTAATGGGGAGCATCCATGCATCTTAGCAAAGACAGTAGACTTCCCCATGTCATTCTTTGCAGTAGGTCACTTACTGGCACAGAAAAGGTAGGAAGTATTTCACAATCTTTTCTGTTTTCCAGGCACACTAGATTAAAATTCAACACTGTCATTTCTAACTATGACCTTTCTAAAAAATGCAGTAAAGTGTATCTTGAAAAATGCATCCCAACCCATGGAGTGCCACAGCTTACTTGAGGAATTTAGGAACAGCACCTCTGTTATTCCTGAATCAATAATGGAGGTGATAAGAAGGTCCCCAATATCCCCTAGCCCTGTAACTCATAACCTCAGGGAACTAGAAAAACAAGGCAAAAATACAAGCATTCTTCACTAGCCACAAAAATTAAATTTGAAACAATCTGAATCTCCTTCCTTACATGGTTCTTCCTAGGTCCTTGGTTAGGCAGTAAGACAAGATGAAGGTGCCCAAGGGCTATGTTTAGGACACTTGGGTACAATTCTACACCAACATATGCAGAAATAAGACTTTGGGTTATGCTTTTAACTTCTCTATTTCTCCTTATTAAGATGGCAAAATCAGTATGTAAAAGGAATCTAATCCAAATGAATAAGATAATGAAAAAAGGCTTAGTACAATGCATGGCTTTAATCATTTTCACCAATATTTTTCTTACCATATTGTGTGTAATACAGAAGTAAAACATGGCATGAGGGAACATCTAAATTGTGCTAAGTACCAAGTTGGCAACTGTGATCCAAGTATGTACAACACACTTTAAACTCTGACCTAATTAATTAAAGCTCCTACTAATCCCATAAGGAGGGAAAGTCACTCATGTTACAGGTCAAGAAACCAAAATGCAGGATAGACTTGTGACTTGTTGGAAGTCTCATCTCAAATAAATGTAGTTTGAGTATGAATCTGGTTGTTCTTGATATAAAGACCATTCCCTTTCCATCGGCCAGTGAGTGAAAAAACTTGTATCTCCCAAACCAGGTATAGCTATAGTTATTAGCTCTACCATCTCCTTTCAGGAAAGATAGAATCTACCAAACATCACACATGTAAATTCCATCAAGGTTCTGCTTAGTATCCCTAAGTTTTACTCTCCAATGGAAGGCTAACACGTTCCCCTTGTCTACAGCCAAGATCTAGGCTACAAAACACCAGGCGCACCAGGATTTCCACCATGTTTCTGCCTCACACTTCCCTTGGGAACAATGAGGAGCCTGGAAAAGCTGCAGCAGATGAGGTGGCTGCTCAGACTGGCCAAATGTCTCCCATGGTGAATTCACACTGAGCAGACTCAGAGCTCAAGACATCTCCCGGGCTAAGGATCAAAATGAAATCCCCTGGCTTTTGCCAAGGTAAAACTTTTTTCCCCGAGGTAAGTGGAAAGGGAGAAGATGAAGGTCAACCTTCCAGTTACTAAAATACCTGAGAAGTGGCTCCCAGTAGTTCCCTTCTTCAGGAAACTGAAGCTCAGAGCCTTGATAAGTAGTGAAACTGGAAACTGGAAACTGTGTGATTCCAAATCCCACTCTTAACAAATCTCCTTTGCTGTGAGAGAATACCTGACATAAACAGCTTAAAGGCAGAAACAGTTATATTGAATTATAGTTTCAGAGGATTCAGTACATGGTCATTACTTTTAGGACTATGCTGAAGAAGAAATATCATGCTGGAAGAGTGTGCTGCCACTTTGTGGCAGCCAAGAAGCAAAGAAAGGGAATGAGTCAGAGAGGAAAGGGCCAGAGACCAGACATAGTGCCCAAGGTCACACTCCCATGACCCACTCCTTCTAACTATGCCCCACCTCCTGTTTCTATGACCTCCCAAGAATGCCATCAAATTATGATCTCATTGATGAGTTCACCATCTTGATGAAGTCAGAATCTTTATGATCCAATCAGTTCCCAAAAAAGTCCTCCTCTGACAACATGAGACCTCTGGGGGACATTTTAGATCTAAACTATAATACTTTTGAGTTCTGAATTAAAGTGTCTGGTTAGAATAAATAAAACCTGAAGGGCAAAAGGGAGGAAGAAGGGAAAAGGGAGAAGGGAGAGAGGGATGAAGGAAGAGGGAGAACAGGGAGAAGGGGAGAGAAAGAGGGAAGAAAGATAAAAGAGGAATGAAAGAGAGGAAGGAAGGGAATAAGAGAAGGGAGAAGTGTTAGCATTCACTTTCAATGCTCACTCTCTCGTTCTTACTACGGCTTTATTCCCTCATTTATCATCTTCTTTAACCATAGGTTCAACTGGCTCAACTAGCTGCATGAAAATCACCTGAAAACATGTTAGAAACGCACCTTCTCAGCCCTTACTCAACTATTAAAGCAGGAACTCTGCAGTCAGCCCCCGCGATTTCTCTCCATGGGGATTTTGATGCATGCTAACATAGGAGATCCACTGCATTAGAGTCCCCTTGTCTTAGTAACTTTCTCATCACAGAGACATAATACCCACCAGCCATAACTTGAAGGAGAAAAGGTTTATTTTGTCCCACAGTGTGTAATGGTTTCAGTTCAGAATCTCAGTCAGCTCCAAGGCAGGGCAGCATGGCATAGCAGGCAGGAGGTAGTGAGCAATCAAGGGAGGAGGAGAGGAACATACATACATCCACCTTCCGGGCCATGCCACAGTGACCACTCTGCCCACCAGGCTTCACCTCCCCAAATCGCACTCAAGTCTGTGCCCATCAGTGGACTAATTCAGTGATGACTGTCACACATCCACGGTCTAGCCATTTCCAAAAACCTCCCCTATGAGAGAATGGGGGGACCTCTTTGGGGGGGACATCTGCAATATAAACCATAACACCCCAAGACAGCCTTTGAAAAAATGCCTAAGCTCCATCAATGATTCTTAGTAAATGTTTGGAAGTGGGGCCCTAGGATTCCTATTTCCAGAACAACAGGTAAATCTCGATACACACTGAGAAGTGAGCACAGAATTCCCCCAAAATACATGTTGACACGTAGAACACTTAGTGACATTATGTATCAATGTGTGCACCTATAACCAGCCTATAACACACCTATAACACAGCCTTAAATGATAGTTTTTCTCTGATGGGCTGAATGACATTGGGCAAACTACTTTCCTACCTCCTTCTTATTTTTAAGAGAGTTAATAGCACATACCTTTTAGGGGTGTGAAAATTAACATAAAACTCTTGGTATAGTGTCTGGTACATAGTAAGTGCTAAATAGGAAAAGACTATTTTTATTCATCACCTAGTGACAGTGAGAAAAGCTCACCTCTGTAAAATCCCTATTGTGCCAAGTGGCATAGGTGGGCGTAAAGAAGGGAGACCCGTGGGCACCCGTGAGGCTTTCTTATCCCCTCGAGCCCTGCTGTGCATAAGAATATGCTCTTGTAGGGAAATGTGACATCCTTTAATTATGCTGCCTTGTAAAAATCAGATGTAAAAATGAACCCAGAAGAATATAGAAGAGAAAATGGGGCAGCAGGGTGAGAACATCTGGAAACAATGGGAAGACAGAAATAGCACGTTGACAGAACTTTAGGTACCAAGCAGAAACCCACCTGCTAGGAAGCCTGGGCTGACAGAGGGGAGGAGGGTACAGAGTGCAGGCTCCATCTACTCTCCCATGACAGGGATGCACTATGTGCAGGCAGCCGGAAAAGAGAGGTGCACACAGGAGACTGGAAGGCAGGCAGGCAGCCTGGCAGCAGAGGATGGGGGCCCGTTCCTGTAGAACTGACTCTGGCAGGTCTTGTTAAAATCCAGGCTAGGACTAAGAGAATTATATCCTACTCTGTGTCAATTTTAAACAAATATTTGCACTAAGGTACAAAACAAGCAAAAATCAAATGTTTCTTTTCATCTTCCTACTTGAAATTGTAAGTCTGTTTTTCCAGGATGAGGTATGTCTGGGTTTGCACATCTGTGCTCAGGCCATTCATTCTCCACAGACATTGTTCCCTACTCCTTCGCATGATCTGCTCACCCCTCGGAAAGCAGCACAGAGGCTGCCTCCCCCCAGAAGGACCCCTGCATGCCCACACGCCCCACACCCTGAACCACGCTAGATCCCTCCTCAGCATACAACTTATTGTCACACTGGCTGAATTCAGTGCTTTAAACACAGCTCAAAAATGACATTCAAATGTGTTATTTGAAAGCAGCTGGTGGTGCAAATAAATGTGTCAGGTTAAACTTAATCATCTCCATGACCCATTTCCAGAGAACAGGTTTTTAAACTAAAACAATTCTGAGACTGGTGTGCAATGAAAATTTCTAGTGAAATATAAAATATGAATCCTCATCTGATTTGATCATGAATTTTTCCTCTCAATATCACCTCTATGTCCAGAGTGTACACCGTTGGGTTTGCTATCATATTTTACTGACATTGCTTCCTCTTTCTTTCTTGCCAGACTAGAATTTCCTTGTGGGTCAAGTGTCCAGTGGTACATTTCTGGTACCTACCTACCATCTACATGGTAGACACAAAGTAGAAGCCAACTGCAAGTTAAAAAGCAAAATCACCACTTCTCATCTAAAAGCCATTCCTGGCTTTCATTTACACTCAGGAAACCTCTAGATGCCTTACTCCAAGGCTCACACAGTTGACATTTTAAAATCTCCTTCTCCATCTCTTGCGATTCTCCTCCCTCACGATATCCTGCTAGATTGCTCTAAGTTTCCTCTATTGTGTCTGAGATATTTCCATCCCTGGGCCTTTGCACCAACTATGGCTCCTGCCAAGAACACTTCTACCCCTGCATCACACTGCTGAAGCCATCTCCGCACTGGGGCCTCAATGTAGAAGTCTCCTCCTCAGAGAGGCTTTCACTACCACATTTTGAACAGCATTTCATCTTCCTCAGAATGCTGCTATCTGCCGTTCTCTTCTTGGTGCACTCGCTTGACGTCTGATAGGTCTTCCTCACACAGTAAAGTAGTGTAACCTTAACAATCCTACTCACTGCTACCTTCGGGAATTCCAGAAAGAGGAATAGGTTTTGGTGACTACTTTCTGGCTCCTGAAACAATGAACTGAATTTATCTGGGAATCATCAGGTTAAGAGCGCCTGCCTTCCTCTCACAACTGGGTCAAACTGTGATGAGGGCAAGTCGTTTAACCACGAAAAACTCAATTTCTTCATCTGCAAAATAGCTTCAGCAACAAACTGATCAATTACTTTTTATATCCTCCAAGAAGAGAATGAAATGGAAGTGCAGTAATATTCTTTTCTAAAAAAAAAAAAAATTAATGGTAATAAAATAAGCGTGACACATCCCTTGCCACCATAGCCATTTTTGTGTGCATAGTTTGGTAGTGTTAAGCGCACCCACGCTGCTGTGCAACCACCATCGCCAGCCGTTTCCAGAACGCGCTTCAAGGCTCGCTTTGGCAGCACGTAGACTAACATCAGAACACACTTCCTCCTGAGGAACTGAAACTCTGCACCCCTCCAGCCTGAACTGCCCACTTCTTCCTCCTCTGACCCTGACAAGCACCATTCCACTTCCTGTTTCTGTGAATCTCAGCACTCCAGTGCTGCAGTGTGGGTCTTAAGTGCCCCAAAGACCCACATGTAAAAGCGGGGGAGCCACGGGGGCACTGTTGGGAGGCGGTGGAACCTTCAGAGTGGTAAGGAGGCTGTAATTCACCGTGGTGTGTCCTTAAGAGGAAGAGGGATGCCAGCCTCCTTCTGTTCATAGCGGCAAGATGAGCAGCTCTGCACTGCCACACACTCCCGCCACCACGCGCTGCCTCGCTGCCAGCCCGGAGTAACAGTCAGAGGACTGTGAGCCAAACACACCTTTTTTCTTTATAAGCTGATTATCTCAAGAACATGTTATAGTGATGGAAAACTCTATCCCACTTTTTAACATCTGTCCTTGTCTGTTTTTCATCACTGTAATGAATACAAGAGAACAGGGGTTTATTTAACTCAAAGACGAGGAAGCTGGGAAGTCTGCAAGCATGGTGTTGGTACCTCATGAGAACCTTCTGTTCCACCATAATTTGGTGGGGAGCATTGAATGGTGAGACAGAGCAAGCTTGCTGTCTTGAATCTCTCTTCTTGTTCTGATAAAACCACTACAGGCATGGGGATTCCATCTCATGGTCTCATCTAACCCTCATCACCTCCCAGAGGTATCATTTCTCAACACCATTAACCTGTGAAGTCGGAGAGAACTTTTGGGGGCTACAGTTAAACAATAATAGTACCTCCTATTGGTGGAATCATGTGGTAGTTATCCCTATGTGACTAGGTTATTTTGCTGAGCATACTGTCTCTAGGGTGGGTGCTGTTGTAGTATGTGTCAGAATTCCCTTTTTAAAGGCTGTACAGCACTCCATTTTGTCTACAAACATCTTCTTGATGTATTCTCCCACGGATGAATACTTGGGTCACGTCCACTTTTTGGCTCTTGTGAATAATAGTTTCATGAACATGGGTGTATGAATACTTCCTTGAACTCCTGCTTTCAATTCTTAGGAGTATATATGCAAAGAAATGGAAATCTGGATCCTACGGAATTCTATTTTTTCTTTTGGTGGGGGGTAGAATTGGGAATCGAACTCATGCCCTTACGCTTACCAGGCAGGCACTTATGCCACTGAGCTATATCCCTGGCTGGAATTCTATTTTTCATTTCTTGATGAATGACTATATTGTTTCCTACAGCAGCAGCACCATGATATAACTCCATCAACGGTGCATGGGATTCCAATTTCTCTATATCCTCACCCACACTGTGGCTTTTGTTTTGTTTTGTTTTGTTTTTAATAGTAGTCATTCTAACGGGTATGAGGTAGAGGGAAATTCTCTTAAAACATGAAGAAATTATGAGCACTGATATTTGCAATATTTAAGGAACTCAAAAAAGTTAGATCACCCAAAAGAAAAGAGCAAATCAAATAACAGGCAACTGAAATGAAGAGACACTTCTCAGAAGAAGTACAA
This sequence comes from Cuniculus paca, assembly GCA_004365215.1. NCBI lineage: Eukaryota > Metazoa > Chordata > Mammalia > Rodentia > Cuniculidae > Cuniculus > Cuniculus paca. The sequence continues at coordinate 15,451 of RJWT010008068.1, forward strand.
ATGACCAATAAATACATGAAAAAATGTCACCATTCTGGCCTTTACAGAAATACAAATTAAGATAATACTGAGATTCCATCTTACTCCAGAAACAGTGGATATCATAAAGAAATCAAATTTAAAAAAAAAGAAATAGAATTATAACAAAGGCTAGTGAGGCTGCAGGGGAAAAGGAACCTTTCTACATTGTAGGAATATAAACTAGTATAACCACTATTCAAACGAGTATGGAAATTCTTCAAAAACACTAAAACTAGAAATTCTATCTGACCTTCCTATTCCCCTTCTAGGTTATCTTTCTGAAAGATGTAAAGATACCATATTCCAGTGATACGTGCATACCTATGTTTATGGCAACACAACTCATAATAGCCAGATCTTGGAAACAGCCAATGTATCTATCAACAGATGAATGGATAAAGAAAACACAATATTTATACACAATGGAGTACTACTGTGCTGTAAAGAAGGATACATTTAAGTCATTTGTAGGAAAATGGATGCACCTTGAAGCCATGATCATAAACCAGACAAACAAGTTTAAATATGTGCTGTCTCTGAGAAATTCAAATTATAAATAAAGAGCAAAACAGAAGATAAATAATAGGAAATAGGGATACAGGATTTTTGAAAAAAGGAAGGGAACCAAGAGATGGAGTGGGGCAGAAGACAGTGTAGGAGAAGGAGATAAAATAGAATAAAGATGTGTTAAGTATATGTACCAATTCCCCAGAATGAAGGCAATCATTATTTCTTGCAAACAGGTACTAGTATAGAAAAAGGAAAAAATAAAATTAGGCTTATAAAGAACATGAAGGAAAAAGGGAAACATTAATAGACAATAACGTTACTTTCAAAATGCAGGCTAAAATTAACATATAAAGTAGGGTTTCTATTGTGTTAAATCAACATAGAAAATAGTCAAAATGAACTAAAATGTTTTGGAGCTTTAGAGAGGTGAGATTGTCTTTCTGCCTTCATTTACCTTTGGATTTTCTTTGGTTGTTATTACTTTTAGACTCATTTGAAAATAAAAGAAAAAATTAAAAGGAGAAAATGTTGTTACCAGAAACCAACACTGACCTATGTTCAAAATGTTTCAGTGGAATTCGTTCACATAAGAACCTCAGGCAAAGTCAGGCAGAGCAGGGTCTTGGGACACGGTAGCAGTGGGAATGAGGAGAAGAACACTTAAAGGCAGGATGCAATTTGAATGAGATGGCAATTAACTAAGGTGGTCCAAGCGCCCTAGGCCCCTTCTTCCCTGAAATAACAAGTATCTGGGCAGTGATCAGATTCAGGGCTCTAATATCATCAGAGCAGACCCAGCCCACATAGGTTTCATCCCCAGCCAGGGCTCCGCCAAGTACCTGCGCAAGTACAGATCTCAGCACAGAGCAACTGAGAAAGAGGCTCAGTGAGCCTCCCTGAAGACAGGCCAGGGGAAAGCCACAGCAGTGTCTGGAATGGAACTGCTCAGAAAAATTGTGCCAGGCATCACACGGATGCTGGATCACAGCAGGCGACAACTGGGCATGGCCCCTCCCCACACAGAATGTACAGCTGGCAGGAACATTGAGCCCATATTTATTAATAATCAAAGATGATGAATGTGAGAATAAGCGGAGTTATGTTTTGTGCACAATTCAGGAAGCAAATAAGAGTTACAGAAAGAAACTGAATGATATAAATAATGCAAGTGATTTAGTTGAGCCCAACAAGGGAGCCCCATTTCAAATGGGATGTGAATCAGGTCTTCCCTGCATTGGTCTCAGTTTCTATTTTCCAATAATGTAACTCTTTTTGCTACATATGACCCTAACAAGTCAGCCGTTCACCGTTCTGGATGTACTGAACAACCACTGGGAGAACTCATCATAGCATTTCTTTGAGGCACACAACTGCCTTGGTTATATATGATCTCCATTTCTTCATAAAACCTATATTCCAAAATATGCTGGATATGTCAAAGAATAAGGAGATACTAGAATGTTTATCTGTGCTGCATTTAGTGGAAATGGATTATCAGTTCCCACTGTGGAGCTAGTCCCCTGGGGGATTTCAAGAATAATTCTGGCAGATGGGATTTTCATTATATGCCTAGCCTTTAGAACCAAGTCCTCTACCTTGATGAGCTTCCCTCATGCCAGGAGGGAATATAAGTGAAAACTGAGCTACTTGGAGAGCCTCCACATGGAAGGTCACTTTTATCTGAGACCAGAAGGGTGAGATTTTCGTTAGGGAGAGTGGCAAGGAAAGTGTGGCAAGCAGAGAGAAAAGCATTTGTGTAGGTACAAAGGCAGAAGAGTTGGGAGTGTGCTTAAGGAACTAATCAGGGGTAGAGAAGGAGCAAGAGGGAGACAGCAACCTGCTAATCCCCAACACACAAAATCTTCCCAAACCTGTAAGGCTCCTTCATTCATTCATCCCAACACAAAACAAGGACTTGCTAAGTTCCCTGAGGTATTAGGTACATGTGTTATGTATGACGTACTTTAGACATCAAAGGTTCCTCTGCTCTTAGCTAACACCATTTATCTCTGTCTGTTCACTAGCCCCTCTTTCATGTATTTTTGCTGTAGTTCCAGAAAAATCCACTGGCTGCTGCCCATCTGCAAAGCCCCAAGAATTCTCCAGAACATGGTAATGTTGCTCTCTGAACCCCCTCACGGCTCCTTTGCTTGGCTAATATATTCAGGCCCTGATCCTTGACTAGTCCGTGGTTCCTTCTGGACAGGGGCTGTAATGTGCACATTTTACCTGGCAAAATGCTAGCCTCACAGTTGCTTAGTAGCCACATCTCTTGTTAGTAAAAAAGTTGAAGCAAAGGTGGTGAGGTGCCAGAGGTCACACATAATTAGAGATAGGTACAGGGGTTAGGTGACCTACCCAGGAAAAGCTGGGGATTAAGTCCAGCTCCTAGACTGCTTTAAGAATACTATCAAGTCATTTTTCCATAGGGATGCAGGAAAGTTCAAGAACCAGACTGACTAGTTTCAGCTCCTGGCTAGGTTATGTAATACTTAGCCAGTTATTTGACATCTCTGTGCCTCTATTTCATAATCTGTAAAATGGGAACAATGATCTCTTATGAAAGTGTCTCATGAGTTATATGAGTTACTGCTCTTAGGACAAAATCCAGAAGATATTCAGTGATGACAGCTAAACTTACTTTGCTAATTGTTGTCTCATCAAATCTGACTTGTCATTGTTTTTATTAGTTATAATTAAAGGCAACTACTAGTCAAAAACAACGGTGACTTTTTAAAAGAAGAGATAAACAACAAAAATAAAATTTTGTAAAGGAAATCCAGAGGTTCACCTTGCTTGGGGGATGACCCTTATCTCCTTTATCAAAAAATAGCTACTAAGGTACTCGCAATCACCTGACTCAGGCCCACACAGGAGGGAAAGAAGAGGGTACAGATTCTTTTCAGCCCTCACAGGCTATGTCTGCTTGTATTTCACTGGCCAAACTTCAGAGGCACACACATAGCTACAAAGAAAGAAGCTGAATGCAGAATTTTACAGATTTATGTGAAGCTAAAAGTCTTGAGTTTTGCTACTAAAAGTGAAGACAGTGTGGGTTAGATGGGCACTTAGCTTCTCTCTGCTACTGGTCATGGACCATGAGCCAGTGATGTATCTGGGAAGCTGGCTCCAGTGCTGCACCACTGGATCAAAGCTTGGGGTTCATAACAAATCAAAGCACATTTTTCCAAGTACACTTCCTCAAGATCTATAATGCTGCTTCTACTTTAATTATTTTGAAAGCATTCCCCCCGCTTAAGGGAAATCTGACTATTTAGGTCTGATTCACTCTAAATTATTGAAAAATTGATTTTTTAGAAAGATGTTTGCTAGCCAAGACTTCTGAATCATTTTAATGAGCTGGGGGGAAAAAAAAACCTAACTCTTTTCTTTAAGAGTAGAACAATGTTTTTGTCTTTAAAAAGAAAAACTGAACCCCCAGATTAATCTGTACATATATTCCTTGGATCTTTAAATGACTAATCTTTGACTTACAAAAAATAAAAGCCCACATTTTCAGCCCTAGTATGATGAATTTTATTTACAACACACACTATTTATTCATATTAATTATGAATGATCAATAATTTGAATGCCTATTACCAAATCTTTTAAAATAATGCAGGTGATAGCGACTCTTCATGGAGGCATTACTTACAGATGCACCTTTCCCATCAGAAAAGTATCTAATGAGGCTCATAAAAAGTCAGATCTGCGATTGAAAGTCACTTTCAAATAAACATTAGAGTCCTGAACAAATGCACTTTTACTCCCTGGTAAGCTTACCAGATTTCTACTGGATCACAGAGAAAGACAGTTCATGAGAAGGTATTCTTTTAAGGCTGAGGAAAGAAAGATGATGGAGTAAGGAGATCATGCTAGAAAAAGAAAAAAGAGAAAGGATACAACAGACAGTGCAGAATATACATTAGATCTGGCCACGTTTAACTCGATGAGTCAGAAAACCAGTAATCCCATGAGTCAGCACCATCCTATGAAAAATGCATGGATTACAATAACTGGAGATGTAATTTACTGATAAAAGCAAGAGCTTTTAGAGTTGGGCAGGTCTAGTTTTGAATACCTTTCCTCCATCAAATAACTGTGAGACTTTGGAGCACTTATCAACCCTCTGTGAACCTCAATTCCCATACTCGCAAAAAGAAGATAGTAACAGTACTCGTATCTCATTGGTTGTTTGAAGTTCACCTGAAAATCCATGCGAAATGCTTGGCAATGGTCCCTGGCATATTACACACACTCACCAAATGGCAACCATTCTCAATACTTTCTTTTCTTTTCTTATTTTACAGTAGACATTCTCCCTTCAAGAACTCTGCCATTGTTCATCTTTTATTCCTTAAAGAAGCCAAATTGCTGAGGGTGAAGGTAAGGATCAAAGTGAATACTTGAATTAATCTCCTAGGATTTCTCTTTTCACTGAAATTGGAATAATAGTGAGGAAGTTGTTTTAGACAAGTTATTTCTGCTCTTGCTGTGAACTTAAACTGTCATTATATGCTAAAAATGAAAATGCAAAATTTTGGACAAAGTCAAAGTTTCATCTGGAACAGAAAGGCAATATTTAGGTTGGCAAAAATTTAATGGAAATGCCACTTACTGAGCTGGCACAATAAAGAAATACCTCAAAAAACAAAGCAAAGAATCAACCAAGATAAAGAGAATAATTTATGACTTAAACGACAGTAGAAGACACTTACGATAAAGTTTGAAGTTATCATCACAAATTCTAGAGAAGAGTATTCTATTCCCATAAGTCCCTTTTAGAAATAATAAATTAAGATCCTTTTTCTCCACAGTCTGTAGGTACATCACAGAAAGGACCAGGTATGTCTGGATTATGCCATATCTCCAGTATTGTACACAATGGCTGCCAAGCGGGGAGCTCAATAGGTATTTGCGAAACAAGTGAGAGAATGCCTATATGAAGGAGTGATTCTCACCAGCATTTTGTTCCATCCAAGTTGAGAATTTAATTGCATAACTATCAACAGTAGCCAAATCAGCAGGAAGTCACTCCATGAGTAGTATTCTGATCACTCACCAATGCAAAAGACTAATGAAGTTAACCATTAATTGCTGCCCATCCAGGATGTAACAGCTGGAAGAAATCTGAGAGATCATCTACTCCAGTGGGTTTCAAAGCATTGCTGGGGCGCATGACCTGGAAACTTGTTAGAAATGACAGTTCTCAGGTCCTTCCTTAGGATCTCTGATTTGGAAGCTCTAAGTGGTACCTAGCCAGGAGTTCTAAGAAGCCTTCAGGTGGTTCTGATACATGCTTTAGTTTGAGAGTTGCTTATATAATTCAATTCTCTGGTTTATAGAGGAAGAAATGGTGGTCTAGAAAGAGAATGTCAGTTGTTTTCCCAGAATCAACTCTTATTATTATTAGATAATTAAAAGTGCTTAATCACCACTTCTTAGATTTATGACACTATTTTACCTCTCTGAGCTTCAATTTTCTTATCTGTAAAAAGAGAATAATATGACTATTTCTTGGTAGTCAAAATAAACAATACTGTATTTAAAGAATATAGACCATAACAGATAATATACACACACAGAGACACAGACATGCATATAAAATTGTAATTTTCTTTGAAAAATAGAATCAGGATTTTTATACCCCAAAACTATAAATAAATAAATCTCCTTTTAAAGAACTGGCCATTCTTCCAGGCAAAGCTTGCTTAAATGTGAAAACATCTCCCCGTGATTCATGTAAGTGTGCACAAGGGTTCAGCTCATTACCATGAAGACTGCAGGCTTCGTTTTAGATTTGTGCCTGCCAGACCACTGGAGGCTCACATCAGGCTGCTTTCTGAAGTGATTCCAGGTTGACCTGTGCCATTAAAAGGGGACTCAGCTGGTGATAAAAGGATCTTGGTAAACATGATCATCAACTTGACAAACACATTTGTTTGGAGATGTGTAACCCTTGGTCTGCATGCCTATAAACTGAATTTTCTGAATAGTTTAGTGTACCCAAGAGAGCACAGCTCATGTTCACCATCTGGTTGGGAGTCAGTATTCTTCCTGTGCTTGTGTAGCTGGGCTGATGATGGCACAAGGAAATAAATCAATTACGCTGGCCAAGAAGTAGTTAGCAAAGACATGAAACATCAGGAAACTGGATTCCATAAAGCAGATTTTTTCCTGTCAGTGTTTACAGGATACTCTCTGTGAAGCAGACTGAAACACATACATATCCCCCACACATCTCTTCATATGCAGGGCTCATTTATAGTGGGGCAGTGCACCCCTTGGAAAGATGCTACTTTGCCAGGTCAGAAATCTGTTCAGTTCAATCTCTAATTCAGCCTCTTAGCTTTAGAAGTATGAAGTCAAAGCACTGCTCTTGTACTATGGAGAGTCCGAGCTGAACTGCTGGTTTCCATCAAGAAAATGGAGTCCAAGGGAATCTACACCTGGAGATTTCAGGTTAACAGCTAAACAGGCAATAATTTCCTGAGGCTAAACTGGTGACTCACTTTCACAAAGCTGTTTTCTTGGTTTTCATTTTATTAAACACTCACACTGTGTGCCTCTCTTGGCTCTGACATGTGCAGGGCTCTGATGAGGAGAGTGTCTGCTGAAGAAACAGGATGAACACTCAGGAAGAGAGGAAGCGCTGTGTGGGGAACACAAAGGACATCAGGAGATGGGGCCCTGGTTGGAGCCCCTGTCCCAACAAAGACAGAATCAGTCCTAATTATGTAGGCTTCCGAGGCCTCAGTTATGTGACTCACAATGTGGAGTAAATGGTTCCTGTGTTCTTCCCAAGTACATGCATTTTAAAAGTATACAAAAATTTAAAGAACTGTATACTGTATATAGGAAAAAAGAAAATTCTGACTTTATCATCTTCCTTGTTTAAAACCTTTCAACAGTTCACTGATGGTTTCTACACATTCTGATTATGCATGCCACTAATAAAAATTCTTTAGCATATTCACAATATAGGTCTACAAATTACTTAAAAATTACATTAATGCACAACTCAATTTATATCCATATCTATCTCTCTCTCTCTCTCTCTCTCTCTCTATATATATATATATATCAAAATGTAAGTAAAAATAGAAGTTAAAAAGAATGAAATAAAAATAATGACAATTAGAAATTCTAAAATTTCTATACCCAGTGCACATTTTGCTTGACATCAGCTGAAGCACAAGATCTTCCCATTTGGAGTCCTTCCACATACAGGACCTAACAGCTCCTCAGTTAGCACATAAAGTGCCCCATGCTGGGGCACTGTCCACCTCTCCAGCTCCACCTCTCCCTTCATCTTGCCTCAGCGTCAATCTCCAGCAAGATTCCACCATATCGCTCAGCACTGAACCTGGATTCCTGCTCTTAAGTCAGCCAGCATCCCTTTCACCCCTAACCCTCACTGGGAAAGCCCCTTCTCATGCAGGACAGAGACTTGAGGTGCCCACCTAGTCCTCATAGTCCTTTTCTTTTTATTAACACTCATTTCACTGGCAGCTGTGATACAACCTGTAAAAAGCTTGTCTTTTTTTAGCTTCCCGTATGAGCGATGGTTTTCAGATAATGCACTTCTGGTCAGCAAGATGGAAGCTGAAGGGACATGGTAAAAATTCAGAAATAACATCCCCAAATGAAAGCAGAGTTGGTTAACATACCCACTTCTGTCCTTTGTCCTGTCCTTCTGCTAACCACAGGCCACAATGGGAGGCCCTGTGTGAAGACAGAGGTGTGCATACTGTTGAAAGAAGGGAAGGAGCCAGTGGATAGAGATCAGAGAGGACAATGGTGCCAGAAGAGGTGGCCAAAGTGGAGCTCCCCTCAACCTTCTGAGCACCACACTTGAGGAGCTTATGCTGGGTAGCCACAGGATTCGATTGTCATAAAATTCATGCTGGCCACTGTGTGCAGGTTGGACAGTGCACAGCAAGTTTCCGATTCAGTGAGAAGTGTTAGAAGCCTGTTGACAGCCAAAGTGAGACTATGCAGCATTGAAAGGCAGAGAGAGTTCATGGGTTACAGCCTAAAACCCACAGCATTTGGTAACTGATTAGATGTGAGGGATGAAGCAGAAGGTAGTGTCAAGGGCTTACAGAGCAGGCCAGGAGATGCCACTATATACCAAGATTAACAAATCAAAACAAAGCAAAAGACAATCTTTTCCTTTGTGCTTATAACCAGAATGCTGAGCTCTGCTGCAAAAAAAAAAAAAATTATACCATAGAACAGTTTCATAATAAATTCATGATGCCCTCCACAGGGCTTTCAACACCATCTGATAATCTGTAAGTTTTCTCTGATCTTGCACCCTCATTTTCTGAGCTTCTGTGGTAAACTTTTTCTACTCTTCTCAAAATCCTGCTTCACTTCTGTATCATCTTTTCAGATAATCATCTCATCTCTTACTTACCAGAGGAAACAAAACAGAAGAAGGGAACCCCATTCACATCCCAGCTGAGTACAGGCGGTCCCACCCATCTATACCTATCTCTGCCCTGCTCCCGTCTGTTAAAACAGGGTGACTCTGTTGGAGGCCAATCCCCTACTTCTTCAGGCCTTTCTGAGTCTGACTCTGCCCCTTCTCTCTGGTGATCTTCAGCACAGCACTCACTGCTGAGACGTTCCTCTCTTCCATTTTCAATCAAACAAGAAAACACTCCATCTACTTTTAGCTGTCTTCCTCCTTTGGCCACTACCTCATTTCTCCTCCTTTCCCTCCCAACCAGATTTCCTAAGTATCTATAGTTTCTGGCTCCATTTCTTCTCTACAGCTTCAAATGTCATCTACACAGTAGCTTGTGACATCTGACTGCTTTGGCCTGAGTCTTGACTTGATCACTAGGTAACTGTGTGGACTTGGGTGGTTAACTTCTTGATGTCTCCTTTTTCTCTTCTGTAAAAGGGATCACTACATTTTCCATCAGGTTGCTATAACGTTAAAATAGATACTGAGCACTTGACGTGCATCTAGCAAATGTCAGCTGTCACAGTGGTAGTAACCTTAATTCTTATCTTCTGCCCCACTGTTATAATAATGTCACTTTCACTAAGGTCCCTTGCTATGACCTCAATGTAAATTCCTGTGCTGGGAGCTTCATCCCCAGTGCAGCAGGGGGAGTGGCATTTAAATCAGGAGGGCTCCACCCTCATATATGAGTCAAAGCTTGCATCAAAAGGGCTGTGCAGTGGGTCTGTCCTCTGGCTGTTCTGCCTTCCGCCATGTTAGGACACCAGATGCCCGCACCTTGATCTTGGGTTTTGTAGCCTCCAGAAATGTGAGATATGAGTTTCTGTTCTTTAGAGATTACTTCATCTGAGGCACTGTTACAGAAGGACAGTCATTATGTCACCATGATTGTCACCAAGTCATCAGGTCATATAGCTGTTTTTCAGTCTTTATTTTACTTCTCTACATCCCTGGAGACCACGCCCTCTGATTTTGAACTCTCCAGTTTATTTTCTCCATGCCCGCTGCAGCCTCCTTTGCGGGCACATCCTCCCCAGCCTCACCTTTAATGCACTAGAATTCCTCAAAGCTTTCTCCCTGATCTGCTTTTTTTCCTCCCTCCGCAGTCTCTTACACCTGTCTACAGTTTCAAATGTCATCTACCCTGGCAACTCCAAACCTCTGCTTTTAGCCTCATCTACCTTCTCAGCATAGACCTGAGTGCTCCACATCTTTATGTGGCTATCTCAAAGGCATAGGTACACTGTTTTCCCCAGAACTAAATGTTTTAACTGTTCTCTGAAGCATTTGTTTGTACTAGTACTGGCTTTGTATTTATATGTATTTTCTAACATTTGCTCATTTGTTACCAAATATCCACTGAGTAGCTATGTTGTAGATGGCTTTCCATATGCTACTTTATCTTAGAAGATATTTGAGGCAGCTTATAGCTAGTAGGCAAAGTTAAAATAAGGTAAGAGAGATTAAAGATTAAATAAAACCAAAGATGGGAACAAAATGAATTGAGATGAATTTACATTAATGGCTGATAAGCCTATTCTGTTTGAATCTTAAATCCTCAAGGATCCAAAGAGGTGAGGGATATCTATTTTGGGGGTAGGGGGAGAATTGCTAGGGATTGAACTTAAGACCTGGGGCTTGCCAGGCAGGGTTTATGCCACTGAGCTAAATCCCCAGCTGGGATATTGTTATGGTTGATACACTGCGTCAACTTGAGAAGTTTAGAAGTTTAACAGAGACTCAGCAGGGAGCCAGGGTTCTTACTTTGTAAATATCCTCTTAGTGTGCAGAGAAGGGCTGAGAGATTTTGTGAGTGCTACACCTGACCTCAAAGGGGTGGAGGGGTGGCCTGTGCACAATATAAGGGAGGAGAAGAGACTTGTTTGCCCCTTTTGCTCTGGCTGCTGCCTTTAGGTGTTGCCCCAGTGCCATGTTACCCTGTCTTGCAGCCAACTGATTATGGACTGAAATCTCTGTAAGCTAAATAAACCTTTCCTTGCTTCACTTTGGGGGTCAGGTGTTTTGTCTCAGCAATGAGAGAAAAGTTACCAAGACAGACTGGTTCCCCCCCTCTCTTTTTGAGACAGGGTTTCACTATGCAGTTCAAGCTGGCCTTAAACTCACTTAGTAGCCCAGGCTGGCTTTTGAACTCATAGTGATCCTCCTGCCTCAGCCTCCTATGTGAGGGATATCTTGCCAGTTGTTCACCATGATGACAATGAGAGACAGAATAATAAATGTAACTATTAAGAAAAATTAGGAGAAATTTAAAATAATTTGAGTATTCAGAGTAGACAAGAACTTTCCTGTGGGG
>RJWT010008069.1:0-26772 GCA_004365215.1 Cuniculus paca
TTTTTTTTTTTTTTTTGTACTGGGAAACAACTCAGGACCTCACCCTTGCCAGGCAGGTGCTTGTGCTGCTGAGTTACATCCCCAGCCCTGTTTTAAATTTCTATTTGTTGTGTATGAATTAAAATGTGGGTACCACTATTAACTCTTATTTAGCTCTTACTGTGTACCAAGAACTTTGTATATATTAATTAAATTCTCATACAATTCAATAAAATAGATACATTATAATAATAGATTATTATTCCTGTTTGTCATATGAAGAAACCGAGGCAAGAGGGCTAGGAAATTTGCCCAATGTCATAATGCTAGTCAGTGGTTGTTCTAGAATTTGAACTTAGGCAATTTGACTACATAACCCTATTTATATTCGCTATCTTGCTTGTAGACATTAGTCGCATACATTATTTTAAATAAATATATATAGAACATGAATGCCCCTCGTTTTTATGGGTGTATAAAAAATTATACTTCATGGGTTTTTCCTATAACTGAGTCCAGGGGGTGGCATTTTTTTCTTTAAGGGCTGAGTAATTAAGTATTTAGATCGTGTAGGTGAAGAGCAAAACTAAGGATATTATATAGGTACTTATACAACAAAATAGAAAATACATTTTCATTGATTAAAATAAAAATACAATAATTGAATATAATGCTTTGGTATACAGTTCTACTAATGAGAAGAATGGAATTCTTTTTTGTGAGATAATATTGCAATTAAGTGGGGCTCAAAGGTAGTGCTATTAGCAGATTGATTGAATGTTCATGAATATTCATGAATGTCCATCTGTAAAACTATTCTTAATGCATAGACCAAAACCAAATGATGAGTAGATCTGGCTGCAGGCCATAGTAAACCCCTGGATCAGACTACTATTGCCCAAATTAGGGCAAACTCCTCCAAAATATAGTCCAAAATATCTTTCTGATTTTAACATTGCAATTTCCCTGGTACATTCTATTTTCTATCCAACTGGATTACTGGCATTACTTGGATACTACTCCTGAAGGCTTTATGATCCAACACAACAAGAAATCAAGAAACTCTGAGAGAGAGTTTTGGCTGTGTCACTTAATATCTTTCTAGCTTTGGGCAAATTATTCTTTAAAAAACATCTCTGTAGCTCAGTTTCCCTGTGCATACTAAGCTGCCAAGCCTCAACTTCCTGTGGGCAAAGATGGAGTCACCAGTTTCCTTGATGCACTGCTCTACCTTCTCATATAGGATCCTTGGTCCCTATCAAAGACACTCTCAGTGACTTCTAGGGGTCCCATGTGTACAAGTCCACACCTGGGCTGTGCCACCATTGTCCAAGCAGGCATCACAGACTTTGTTGGTGCTGCCATGGCTCTAGTGGGTGCTACCACCAATGCTCTGGTCAAGGCTCCACCCATGACACCAGAGCACTGTGGTCAGTCATCTAGGATGAATTAGAAAGTGGCTCCCTGTCCTATTTGTGGTGCACTTTTAGAGAGCACCAGAGCAATACCACTTCTGGTTCCATATTTAAGAGACTTTCTGATAAAATAATCCTTATGCCAGCCCTGTCCCCACAGAATCTAGAGTGGGGATCACTGGACCCTGAGTTGAGAAGCCTCAAAGATCCAGCCAGGACACTAGTGTCAGAACTGCTCTGCTGCTCTAGTGACTGACTTTCTTATCAGGGAAATGTCTGGGTCTGGCTGAGCTACTGCTGTTGCTTCTGAGACATTTATTCTAGAAAGCTCCTTATCCTCTTTGGAAACAGTTCTCTACTGAGCTTTGATTTGAGGCAAAAGTCCTTCACCATTTCATGTGTCAGGGTCAAGGATAAAAGCAAGGACTTCACTAAAATTTCTTTAGAATTTGGGCTGGGGATTTAGCTCAGTGGCACAAGCGCCTGCCTGGCAAGTGTGAGGTCATGAGTTTGAGCTCCAGTACCAAAAAATAAAATAAAAAAAAAAGAATTCAATTATAGCTTTAGAACAAACACCCAGAGCTTCACTTCCATTGATAGGTGCAGCTGAGTTCCTCCTGAGTCTTCCATTCCATGTCCGTGGGACCTGGTTGTTTTTTCTCAGATGATATTCCTGATGGTGCATTGGTGACTTCACGGACGTTTCCAAGTGCAAGTATGCATGGATTATACAGGGTTTGTGGCATCTGTTTCCCTGAAGGTTGCCACATATGACAGCCTGATGTGAACAGCTCTACTTGTGACAGCTGCAAATGTCACCTTCCCATGGGGCACAGAAGCTAATCAGTCTGGCACAGGTAGACTGCATCAGTAATAATCATGCTTCTGTGTGGTATCAGCAGGCTTATCCTGGGCAGTAGGCATTCTTAGTCTGCCCTGGTCTAGTCCAGCAGAATGACATCTGTGGTACTACCAGTCCCCCGTGGTAATCACTGTGTAAATAAACCTTTAATGACTGCATAATCCATCATCATAAATATATGACTTATTTAACCATTTCTCTATTGTTAAGTATATATATTATTTTCAATTTGTTTGCTTTTAAAATTGCTTTTGGGAACATATTTGTACACGAATCTTTGTACCATTCAGTACAAAATGTACACAATAGTGATGAAATGGAATGGCAAAGCAGACATCGCCTATGAGGTAGTAGGTCAAAGTCTTCCTGCCAAAGGAATTTTAGCAGTGTCTTCTTTTCTGATAGCTGAATCGAATTGGAACTCCATGTGGCTTTGACAGCACAGTTATCTGTCAGTTTCCCAAAAGATTGTGAAGTGTAAGGGGGATTCAAAAGAAGCCAACCAGCTTATAAACAAATTTCCTGAAAACTAAGGAGAATTCAAGTCTTCCAGAAGGGCTCTTCCCATTCCATCAATTAGATATAAGAAACAAGATATTCCAAGGACTTCTAGTGATGGTCTCACCATCTTTTCTGATGTATCTTGTTATTTTAAATGTCTTGCTATTTAAATAGGTTTAATTACATAAAATAAACTGCAGTCTATTGCATCAGATGGAATGACATCAACTCTGAAATGACTGGAAATTTCATCATGGAATAACCTTGGGATATTTTCTTAGTTGTGTTTCAAGCTTTGTGCAATCCAAGCTTTGTGCAATCCAAATGCATTCTTGATTTCTCCAACACAGGCGATGGTTTATTTGCAATAACAATAACACCACCTTGCACATTATATTACTTGATTCTCAGAATAATACTCTGAAGTACAAACAGCTATTTTTAGGATCCCAGTTTTATAGATGCAGAAACTAAGTTTCAATAATGTAAAAAAAATTTCTGGTTAGTTTCCCAATTTCCAGACAGGCCTGTGTCTAATGGCTGGAGCATTTCAGACACTGGTGATAGAGACTGTATTTCCTACTTTATCTCTTCCCAAATCCACCTACAGTGTTCCCCTTGTTGGCAGACTGGACTGCCACTATACAAGCACCAGACCACTTCCCAGGGTTTCTGATCTTAGCCTCCTCCCCACCTTCTTCAACACCTGTGTGGTATTCATGATGAAATGTGCTATTGGCTTTGTTATCCAAAAGGGGGAGCATTTCTTGGAGCAAAATTACTCAACAGCAGGAAAGAAGAGAGGGTAGCTGGCTCAGGATAGAAGAAAGGCAGTAGAGCAGTGAATGTTAAGAGAAGGACCCATCTTTCAGAGAAATGGGGGCTAAGGAAGACACACTGCCTGCACTGGTCTTAACCAGGCTCCGTGATGGCTGGGCAGTGGTTTTGCACTTTCCGATTCTTCCACAACCCTGGTTCAGGTTTTCTCTCACACATGCAAACTCTAGAGGCAGCAAACTCATTCCACAGCTGTACAATAGCCACAGTTGAACTCGAGTTATATGCCAACATTTTAAATCATTATGTAATAACTGCAGTTTTTAAAAAATGTGATTAGGTTACAATGGGAGGTTAGCATTCCTGGGTAGCAATAAGTGGCTGCAGGTGAGCGGTGACTGTCACTTTGAATGAAGTACACTCTCCCTCCAAACCACTGCCACTCTAGCCAGCCTCTGTATCTCTCTGGCTTATGTGAATATTTGAGTTTGGAACCTTTGAAGGAAAGAATATGACTGTAAGGTATGGTAAGCATTGAAAGTGAGCAAATCAGTAGTGAAAAATGGGCCCAGGTTCCTCCTCCTTCTTTATCAGTCATTGACCGTGCAGTTATTAGAATGCTGTAGTCGCTGGCAGGGACCTCTCCTTTGGGATTAGAAAGTAAGTTTGAGTCCAGCCTCAGGTATTCACAAACTTTGTGATGCCAGGGAAGGAAAGCCACAGTCTGAATGGGTGGTTTCCCAAGTGGAGTACACACACCCCTGCGGGGTTACAACGATCCGGGGAATGGCAAGAAGTTTGGGGATCACTGTCTGGAGTACATACTGAAAGATGCTGCAGGACAAGAGGCAGCTGATATTCCTAGGCCAATCTCAGAGACATTTAAGATGTGACAACGTTCAATGTGGCAGAGGATGTGAGAGACAGGGCTGAAAACAGAAGAGCCATCAGAAGCCTGCATGGTGGGTCAAGTGGGCCTTTTGACCTACCCTGATCCCTGAAGTAAGGTCTCTTATCATCTGGGAGAGATTTCAGTGTTGAAAATTTTAAAAAATCTCCAGAGGGAAGGAATCAGAACATTCTAATAGTCGGGACATAGCAGCTCCTCAAGGCTTCCAGTTAACATGCCCTGCCCAGGTACACAAAACTCCTAAACAGCTTTAGGGGGTTTCAGTCTCACAATTCAAAAGATAAAGAAGAATCTCTAGGCATATAAAAAGATGCCACAAAGAGAAAGTAATAAATAACAGAGTGTGTGCATGTGGGGGTCAGCAACCCTGGAGGACACTTTTTTTTTTTAAGACAAGGTCTCCCTATGTAGTTCAGGCTGGCCCTGGACTCACTATGTAGCCTAGGCCAGCCTGCAACCTGCAGTGATCCTCTTGCTTCAGTCTCCCAAGTGCTGAGGTAACAGGCATGCGCCACCATGCCCGGCTGGTTATTTTGAGGAAGAGAACCCAAATCAAAGCAAATAAATTTGCATAGCTCCAATCAATATATTCAGAAAAACATATAGATGTTTCATCCATAAAGGAAAAAACAGGATGCATGACAGAGAACACACTCTTTATTATTTAAAATGACTATTAAAATTATAAAAGAATCAGTGGAAAGTCTGAAACATTTAAATCATGGTACTCTCCTTGAAAGTAGACCCAAAAGATGAGATTTTTTTTTTAAGGTAAGAAAAAAAATGCAAAAGGTACAGAGAATAATTTTGGGAGGTCCACTATCCAACTGATAGTAGAAAGAGCTAGCAAAGAAGTCCAGAGAGAAGATGGGATCGAAGAAATCCAGGAATTTCCCAGGGCCAGCAGCCAGACATCTGGACTGAATGAAAAATGCAGAGTTGGAACACAAGACCCACTTACTCACATAATTTGATATTTTAGAACATCAAAGATAAATAAAATTTAAAATTTTCCAATAAAATGAGCCTTGTATAAAAGAATGAAAATGAAACAGGCATCACGCTTCCCTCTGGCAGTACTGGGCTCTGGGAGGGAAGAGTGTGATGCCTTCAGTATTCTGTGGGAAAATGATTTTCAGTCTAGAAGTTCATACTCAGCCAAAATATCAGCCAAAGGTAAGTATAGGATAAAGCTTTTGGGGATTAAGGGGGCTCACAAATTGACCTTTTACACACCTGCTCTTAGGAATGAACTTGAAAACATGCTGCAGCGAAACAAAGGTATCACCTGAAATGGAGGAAAATATGACCTTGGCCAGCCTGGATTGACCCAAGAAAGCCAAGAAGGTAAACCATGTCAGTTATGCAACAGGAAGACGGTGAACCTCAGAGAAGAATGCTTAAAAACTCAACCAAAACCTGAGTGGATGAAGAATCAGGGATAGAATGAGCTATAATAAAGAGAAAAGAAAGACAAAGATGATCCATGGGGATATGCGGGGAATCCTACAATGAAAGGAAGAGCAATCCTCATTTGCCTCTGTAGAGAGTAATATTCACAGTCACACCAATGCAAATGCTGTTCAAGTCATGTTCATTTTTTTTAAAGGATCAGTCTGTGGAAGAGTTAATTATGGCTAGGAATAGAATGTAAATGTTCTTACCCTAAAAATCATACAGGGCAGAAGTTGGGAAGCAGACATTGGAGAGACTCTAAAGGGAGGAGTAAGGAGGTTGTTAACTTCATTTTAAAAAGTAAGGAATCAATCAGGAAATACTGCCCTTAGTTGATAGAAGAAAAAATAAAAGTGTATTTCAGTGCCACGAAAGTAACTGATAGAGAAGTTAGATAACTGTACAAAAAGGGGCACTGCTGGTGAAAATGAGCTGAATCCTCATTTATTAAGGAAGAAGGAAACAGATAAGGTACAAAGTAAATCAATAAATAGTTATAAGAAATGTTTTGTTATTATTATTGGTACCAGGAATTGAAGGAAATGTATTATTTAAAGATACGTAGATAACATTAGAGGGAATATTTATTTATTTATTTATTTATTTATTTATTTTTGGTACCAAGAATCAAATTCAGGACCTTGCACTTGCCAGGCAGGTGCTTGTGTCACTGAGCTATATCACCAGGCCCAGAAGAAATATTTAAAAGAGTTAAAATGGTTGTTTCTGAGGACTGGGCCTAGAGGAAACAGGAAGTGGGACAGGGATATTTTCACTACTCTTGTCCACTCAGTCTCTCAGTCTGTTGCTTTCCTACCCACCTCCACACTCTCTTCATCTCTAGTTCTCTGTCACTAATGTGTCTATTTATAAATCTAAAACCTTTTTTTTGTTGTTGTTTAAAAAATCAACTAATACAAAAGTCATCATCTGATTCAAAGTTTCCACAGTTGTCAATCCCCAACTGGAATCTTCCAGCCATTACACAATGGTTCATTTTCTTACAGAGCGTTTGGGACTTCTGGACATACTCTGAGCTCTGCAAACTCATAAAGAATGAAAAACTGCAAGAGGGTGAGGATGGCCTGGGGATGATGAGTCTATTTTTGTATGTCTTGCATCAAGAAAAATGTTTATTATTCAAATTAGTTTTCTAATACTGTCTAACAAATGATCACAAACCAACGGTCTTAAAATAACACCCATTTGTGATTTCAGTTCTGTAGGTGAGAACTCCTTGCCAGCCCAGTGGATTCTTTGTTCATAATCAAAGCTGAATCAAGATGCAGGAAAGTCTGGACTCTTAACTGGAAGTTCTGGACATGAAATGGAAGTTCTGGCAAAGAACCCAGTTCCAGGCTCATTCAAGTGGTCGGCAGAATTCAGGTCCTTACTATTGTGCGACTTGAGGTCCTGGTTTTCTTCCTGACTGTTGGTCAGGGGTTGCTCCTAGCTTTTAGAAGCAGCATTTAGGGCCTTCCATGGAGCCCCTTCAAGCTTCAAAGTCAGCAGCAGTGTATCTTTCTTGAACGGAAGGCCTTCTTACTTCACCCCAGTCTCTGACTTCTTTTTGTGCTATCAGCTGGACACCGTTCTTAACAAAAAAGAGCTTATGTGATGAGGCCAACTCCACCCAGAAAATCTTCCTAACTTCAAGTCCACTAATCAGTAACTTTATACTGCAAAATCCTTGTCACCTATCATCAACATGGGAATAACACCTAACGACAAAAGTAATGGGGACCATCTTCATGTTCTACCATATTACTAAAAAAAAAAGAATTACTTTTATACAGGGTGTACTTTATTAGATAAACAACATAGAAAAGTTTGAAGAGGGTTTTTAAAAAAAAGTATATGATTATTCTTGCTTCCCAGAAATAGTCATGAATATCTGAAACAGATCATCTGAATAGGTCCCTGTATGTGGAAACAGAGCAGAAAGATCAATGAACAGTGGGATTTTACTCTCAAGTTTTTTTTAAATAAAATAAAATTTAATTTAGTAAGAAACTAAAGTAAAATACTGTAGAAAAAAATCTGAACTGCTAAATGTTTCTATGCCACAAAAGTTCTTAAGATCTCCTTTAAAGAAAAGAAAAACTACTACAAATATCAAGAAGTTGGAATCCTGCTTGCTTTATAAAGCTGCAGCTCCTGCATGCCATTTTTTAGGTAGATTGTTTTGTGGCCATTAAAGATAGTAAATTTACACGCTTAACGCTACTTCTACTGCCCTTTTTTCCACTGCTCAATGTTTTTTTGGTATATAATTATTTTCACAGTGTAAGAGTTTGTTAATGTTTACATTTTGTTCTTTAATCATAAATTCCATAGGTCTTTGGTTCTAATTCTATACTTAAAATAAATCAGAACATCAGAACTCCTCTCTAGTATTTTCTTTCTTTTTTTTTTTTCCAGTATTTTCTTAGAATCTTCAACTCTCTTCACAATTTCTTTATTGTGGTTCATCTCTTGGTTAACTGCATTTCAGCATAAAGAACTTTTTTCTAAGCATGTAGAAACCCTGAGTTTGTTCATGCTCAGGAATGACTGTCAGTAGCCTTCATTCATAAGGGACACCTTGGCAGAATATGTGTCATGAGTGACACCGTCATGCTCTTAAGTTCTGAAGACTTTACTTCATTGTCATTTAACCTTGTTTCTCTTGAATTTTTAAATCTTGTGTATTTTATTATTGATGAGTCTGTACCTATTTTTCCTTGACACAGTGTGCTTTCTGCTTCTTACCTGCTGATTCGACTTTTCATTTAAGTTTCTTCTACTCTTTTATTGTTCCATTTGTTCTGAGTGCTTCTTCAGGAATGTCAGTTAAGCACACATTGGCTCTCTATTGTTTATTCTCCTTAACTATCAAAATTTTAAAATTTCTTTGTTCTTTTCCATACTGTTCCATTGTATCTTCACTTTTGTTTATTCTGGTTTTGGTTGTCTAAAGTGGCTTCCTCTTTCTGCCACTCAAGAAATTCTTCTTTCGTTGTCCTAGAATTCCTTATTTTTATCATGAACCACCTCTTTGAATTTTTCCCTAAATTTCAGAGAGAGAGACAGAGAGAGAATGAGAGAGAGAGAGAGAAACTGTAATTCCTTTAATGCAGTGATGAATTATTTGTTAAATCTCATGGCAAGAGGTAGGAAAAGGACTTCAGAAAAGGTGAAATGGGCAGCTTCACCTGGGCGTATTTCCAAATCTGTTTGTTTCTCTCTATGAGAGACTATCTCTGAGATTCCAAGGTGCTGGTCCTTGGAAGGTTACTGAAGTCCCTGGCAAAGCCCTGGCTAGGTTCTCTGGGTTATGCCCCAGCCATTGACTCTCCACCCCATTCACCCTATTATCTCCAGAAGACTGCTTGGCTTGCAGGCCAGGCCACAAACCACAGAAAGAAATAACTGTCAGCCTAGTTTCTCCTTGAGCTTCACCTTCCCTGCTAGCTTTACTGAATTTTTACAGAAAAATTACCTGTTTCTCCTGTAGTGTCTTTGGATCCTGTTACTCAAATCAAAATTTCAGTCAGTGAAGTGCTACATCACATTTTTTGCCTTATCCACATGTTACCCTTATTAAAATCAATATTTTGATTTAAATCAATTTCCAATTTTACGTATTTATAAAGGAGGCATGTCACTATCACAAGTGGAAAACTGGTATTACTTGCCATAAATAGGAAACAACTATTAAAACAAATACCATGAAAAAAACTGAAAGGTACAGCTAGATATATTGTCTGCTAGAAGCTAAGTCTGGGGTCTATATTTTCCATGATAGAAAGAACTAGAAAAAAACTAAAGGAAAAAAAAAACTAAAAAATAAAGACTACTGTTTTACAGGTATCAGATTAAGACTTTCTCTGTGATAGGATCAAACTAAAAGACAAAACAAAAATGAAACACTTTTTATGATGCTACTTAATATAACCAAGTGATTATCCATGTACCACTTAATTTTATTTCATCTTTCCCTAGAAATACAAATCACCAGTCCCCTTTGGGAAACACTGCTCCAAACCAAGGATTAATGATTTGGTTCCTTGGGACAGTGACACTAACATCTAAGGAAATGTTATTTCTTGCTCAATGCTGGAGCCATTGTATATGAGCTTTCAGTATTTTATCAACTTTGCAGTATTTGGCATGCATACTTCATGGTTTGTGGTTTGAGGTTCGGAGTTTCCTTGTTTCATTAAAAATGGGGCCTTTTCAGTGTTTTTACTTTCCTTTGTCTTTGTGTTACTCCTGAAAGAGTCAAAGGAGGGGAAAGAAGCAAGTAAAATGATTTTACTACCTTTCCCTGGATATGCTCTACATGTGATCTGCATCCCCCTAAGGCTTCTCACAGCTGTGCACTGGTAGGCCCAGACTTACATACAGGCAGAGGCTCTTCTCAGACTCGAATCTTCTAATACAGGCTGGCATTCACTATCCACTACTTTTGGAAGGTTTCTAGGATTCGCAGATCTTCCTTGCTCCTGCTTTTTTCATGAGATTTCCTTCACATCTATAAACTCGAATATGTGGGTGCACCTGTCACACTTGACCCCAAAAGCCTGACTCCTAAATGGTGCAGTATATAAACTTCAACCAGAAATGGGTGTTGTCAGAGAGAACCTGACACCCTAACTGCATTGGTTACTGTATTCTGCAGCTAACTAGCCCCTCAACCTTTCTGAATCCATATCATACAGTACAGGTTCTGACAGGATAAAAAAAGTGTCAAGATAATGATAATATGGTTTTTACCTTTTGATCAATGTACATTTGATAATATGGCTTTGGAAAGATGTTGTTTCTGATCTGAGTATATCCTGGAATGTTCTGATGGAGCTACTTAAAGGAGGGGGGGTTAGGATATAATGGGACCTGGTGCTTCTCACTTATAAATCTAAAAGTGAGGAGCTTTCTGCTCACCTTGCATGAATAATCTTAACCAAGTTAGAGTGGTCACAGCAAGTGAGGGTTTTTCCTCCTCCTTTGCTTCTGCCTTCACCTCCAGTAAAGGGGGTCACCTAAAGATCAGTGAGGTCACACAGACTCCTTCAGGTCCAGAACGAGTCTGGGGCTGAGTAGGGGACCTCCTCCCCATCTTATCACAATCTGGAAGAAGTCAATTTTTAAGGGAAACAAACATTTTAAAGCTTCTTTTTCTATTAACTCTTCTCAGCCTTAGCAGAAATCTGACTTTTTCCTGGGCAACTTCCTTTTCCCAGCTCTTTCATGGACAGACTCTGCTCTCAACTTGTCCATCTCTCAGGGTGTGAGGGAGTAGTGATGTCTTCCTTGATTCCAGCTGCAACACCCAAACCATAGTCCATTATTTCACCCACCTCCAACCACTTTCTTCCTCCATTCAGTCCATGCCAACCACTCATCATTTCAAATCAGTTACACATTCTACCTATCTGATTTAGTGTTTTCAGTCCCTGAGTTATAAATTTTTCCTCATATACTATGTAGCATCTTTAATACCTCTGAAAAGTTGCTGTTTTTGCAGAACTCCACTGGCTTTTACTTACCAACTCTATTCTAATAGACAGTACAGTAGAGTTATACATTATACATTTGGTGGTACATTATATTCACTTGGGGAGTATTAAAAAAAACTCCAAGTCTAGGCTGTTAAATCTTTTTTTCTTTCTTTCTTATCCCTTTCTTTTGGTATCCCAGGTGGGGGTTACATTGTACAGCTGAAGTTGGGAACTTGTCTATGCTAGCTCTAGCTCCTCGATGTCATCCTATTCTCCCAGGCTACCAATTTACTCCTTGCTTCACTGCCTTTTCATCCTGCCTGGGCCCTAGGGTCATTCATTCCAACCAGGTTGTTGCCCAATTGCTAATCTCCAACCCCTAGGGAATGTAAATTGCTAGAGAAAGACAACTAACAATTCTGATCCAGGATTTCTAACTTCACTTGAACCCTCAGTACCACTCATCAATTATCCAAGCTGGCTCACTCTATTTACTTCTCACAGTGATTGTTCCAAACTCTTCCCAGTACCCTCAAATCCCTAACTCATCTCTTACCACCTTCCCTAGTACTCAGCATGGTGTTTGCATTTCTGAAAGAAACTCTTCCTATATACATGCACGTCTCAGTGCTCACAGGGCTTATTTCTGCTATACTAAGCTTATTATGTTTTGCAACTCTGCTTCAATTTAAAAAATATTTGAAGATACAAAGAAAAACAAAAAACAGGAAACTTCTGCATCCCTCCAACTAGCACCTTTTTTTCTTTCTTTTCCTTAAGAGGCAAATGCTTTTTAAAAAGATGTATATGTATGCTATTTCTACTTTCTTGCCTTGAATTTGCTCTACCAAAACCACTTTGGATATTTTCAGCAACGGCACCAAATTGGCAAATTTGTGAGCTCTTTCCATGGTATTTGATACAACTGATCACTTTCTGCAACACATTTTGGCTTTTAGGATACATAACTATGCAGGTTTTCTTTCTCCATCTAGGACTCCACCTTCTCAGTCCTACTTCTCAATGCTGAAATGCTTTAGGCTTCAGTCCTGGCCCCCTCTCTTCTTCCTTTTCATAACATCTCCCCAGGTAATCTCATTAATACTATCTATATACAAGTGATTGCTAAATTTGTAACTCAAACCTAGATCTATCTTCGGAGCTCCAGACTCATAACTCTAAATACTTAATTCTGGCATTGGATGCCTCAAAATTAAACTCTTGTTATTATTTCTGTGTGTTCTTCCTTTTTATCTGTCCTTCCCATTACATGGTTCTTCCATCTTTTTTTTTTTTTTTTTTTTGGCACCGGGGATTGAACTCACGACCTTGCGCTTGCCGGGCAGGTACTTAGACTGCTGAGCTAGATCCCCAGCCCTGTTTTTGAGACAGGGTCTCACTATGCTGTTCAGGCTGGCCTTGAGCTCACTTTGTAGCCCAGGCTGATCTCGAACTCACAACGATCCGCCTGTCTCAGCCTCCCGAGTGCTGGGATTACAGACGTGAGCCACCACACCCGGCTTCTTCCATCTTTTTTCATTCCCATATTTGCTCATACTAGAAACTCTGGTGTCATTTAAGAAGGAATTCTTTCATTACCCACCAGATCCAGCCTCTGATGAAGTCCAAAACATAAACCTAGAAAGAGAATTCAGTTTTTCTCTATTGACTGCACCCACTCTCATCTTTTGCCTAGACTACAGTGATAGTCTCCTAGTGTCTCATTTTGCCTCTCCAGCCCATTCTCCAAAAACTAACCACAGTGACCACTGGAAAATACTACTCCAATTATACCAGTCTTGGTATATTATTTAAATTCCTTTGTTTCCCATTTCCTACAGGCTGTTCCCACAAATACTAATAAGATTAACCATATACTTCAGGATTGGGGTCTCTGCCTATTCATCTTACCATATTAAGGGTCCATTGACTTTCTCTGAATCACTCAAATGCAATATGTCCTTTGCCTGTCTCAGGACATCTTAGTAAAATCCCCCCCCCATCAGTTTACTGTGAAATAGGCTAGATTATGTTCAATAAATTATACATGGAATTTTCTGGCTAGACTGAAAAATGGCACACATCATAGCTATTACAACTCTACTGTCTAGATCACACTCATATGATCCTAACCTAATTGCAAAAGGAGGCAAAAAACAAAACCCCCCAAAAGCGCCCCCCCAAAACAAAACAAACAAACAAACAAAAAAACACACCTAAAAATATCTCCCTGTTATCCAGGAAGAGGAAATGAGATTGGTGAGCATCAGGCCAGTTTCTGCCACATCCTGGTTGAGCCTACTTATCTTCAAAGACTCAGTGTAAATAATCTTTTCTCACAAAGCCATTTCAGCAATTCCAACCTAAATTAGGCATTCCTAATATATTGTGTTGTAGAACTCTACAATTATCCTTTATGGCACGATCACAATGGAAATTTTACATTTCTTTATGTGGTCACTTAATATTTCTGTTCCTAGACTGTAGGATCTACAAGAATAAAATTGCACCTGTTTTGTTCCCACTGTGTCCTTGTTATTTTGCACACAACCTAACATCTTAGCACTTGGTACATAATTAGTGTAAAAGTTGGTATAACATCTAAACATCATAGTACCTGTACATAATTGGTATAAAAGTTGTTGAGTGAACAAATGAACTATTATGCACAGTCATTGCCTGGCTCCAAATAGCATGAGTGAGTAGGCAGTCACATTGTAGTGTGAGAAATGTTTCAGGCAGGTAAAACCAGGGAGCTGTGACAGCAATCTGAAAGGGCTTTGAACACTTGGGTGCTTTCTCTTTCTTGGCAATCTAATTTAGGAGTCTGCAAACTATGGCCTGGAGGCCAAATCTGCCTGTTTTTTAATGGCCCATGAGCTAAGAAGTTTTGTGTGTGTGTGTGTGTGTGTTTTTAATGTTTTTAAACGACTGAAAAAAAAATTAAAAGACTAATACATTGAACCATGTAAAAATTATGTGAAATTCAAGTTTCTATGTCCATAAAAGTGTTACTGAAACACAGCTATCTTATTGTCTATGACTGTGTTCCTGCTAAGCAGTGGAGTTGGGTAGTTATAAATGAGAACATATGGCCCACAAAGCCTAAAATACTTGCTACCTAGTCCTTACAAGAAAATACATTTGCAATCCCCGATCTAATCAATGCTTAGTTGAAAAGATCACTTTTATGAAAATTATGTCCAAATGTACATCTTCAAAACCTTTCCTTTCCCCATTCTCATTTCTGCTACCAGATATTAGGCCCCCCCACGCCTTCCATCCTTGCAAGTTTTTTTTTGCCTGTTTGCTCTCTCTTCCTTTTAGTCTACTGTTCTCACTATAATCAAACCTAACTCTCAAGAGAACAACTTTATATCAGTAACTATTTGACGCTTCCCATTGCGTGCTAAATAAAATCTATAGTTTAGCATAGTGTTCGAGGTTCTCCATCATCTTACTATGCCTTGCTTTTCAGGCTTTTCTCTTATATCATACTTCATCTAGCTTTATCAATCACTTCAAAACCTTTGCCTTATTCCCTCTAGGCCTATGCTTAGTTGTCAGCTCTGCATGAAATATCTGGTGTTTCTGTCTTACCTATCTTTTATCTCAACTGCCTCTTGGTCCAACAGTCCTTTTCCAGCCTCTTCCCTAAGAATACTGCCTTCGTGCCACTCTAACGCTGAAGTGTATTATTTCAAATTCTACTTTACAGTTGCCTGTGTTTTTACATATGCTGCCGGGGTTTCTGCCGTTTCACTGAAAGTTGCTTGGGGGCAGGAGTTGTGTTGTATTCAATTTATTAATCTCTGTATCATTTCGGTGCCCGGGAAGAGTCTGGTTTAAAATTTTTTAGTTTTTCAAAATTAATCATGAGGAGCTGGGACTGTGACCTATATATAAGCACAAGGTTTGATTTACTTACACCATTTTTAAGGCACGCTATCCTCAAGCCGCCACACACCTGTGGCTTGCTGCCTGGGACCCTCGGATTTGTCTGCAAAAACACGTGGGTAATAAGCGCATCTCCAAGCTCCTCCTCTGTCTACAGTGATTGGCGGACTAAAGGATCCAATCAGTCCTCCCCGCCTCTTTCAGCACTGACCAATCACAGATCCTGAGCGCCTCTTGACTACTAGATACTGTTTACTAACAGATCGAAGCTGGGGAATAAGTGGTGTGACCCTTCTGGGGGAGGTCAGAGAGGGAAGGCCTTGACTGCGCGTGCGCAGTAAGGGAAGGGGGCGGGGTAGAACCTTGAGTCCCACCAATCGGAGTGGCTGCGCTCCTCCCTCTGCTACCTCCCCGCCAAGCAACAACAATTTGAGGAGCGGGGCGTGGCGGCTCGTGAAACGTCAGAGAAGCTTGTCCAATAGGAGTCGGCGATGGCAGACGCGCGCGCCCTGCGCCCAATAAACGATGGCCGCTAGAATGGCTCCTCTACCTTGCTGGCTGTAGGCGGAGCGGCCCGGAGGAGGAGGCGGAGGAGCAGGGGGCGGCTTGGTTGCGCGGTACTAGCGGTGCCTGCCGAAGCGGGAGGAGGCGGAGGAGCGAGCCGTGCGGCCAGAGCGGGAAAGCGACTCGTCTCTGCGTCCGAGTTGTGGAGCCGCCGCACCCCGGCTCCTGGGGCTGCGGCAGGGGCTGAGAGGCAACGGGCGTCCGCTGTCTCCCGGGTTCCCCTCGGAGCGACCCGCGGGATCGCAAAAAGGGAGAAGATGGAGGAGAAGGGCGGCAGCGGCAGCAGCGGCGGCAGCGGCGACGTGGGGACCAGCGGGGACGGCGGCGACGGCGGCGAGCAGCTCCTTACTGTCAAGCACGAGCTGCGGACCGGTGAGCGACCCCGCCCTCTGCCGGCCGGGCCCGGGCGCGGGGGCGCGCCCTGAGGGCACCGGGGGCTGCGCGGACTCGGGGTGCGGGGCGCGCCCGGGGCGGGGCCTCGCGGGCGGGCGGGGCGGGAACCGGGGGTCCCGGAGGCCGGGGTGACCCGGGAGACGCGACTGAAAGTTTTCCTGAGCCCGGGAATCCGCGGCCGTCACGGGGATGCCTTCGCTCCCCCTTTCCCGCACAGGTGACACATCTGTCACTGCATCCTGTCAGGGCGAAAGGTGCGCCTTCCTCAGTGTGAGGTGAGCGGCGCTTTGTTTTGGAGCGTGACTCACTGCACCTTTCTGCTCCCTTTGAGGTGGTCCCGGTGGGGGTTTGGGGACTGTCCCCTAAGAAAGTGTGGTGCGGTGACAGATAAAGGGAGATTGTGCTCCAGGCTTTTAACGAGTTCAGTCTGGTAAGATAAAGAGGCTCTGCGGGCTCTTGGGACCGAGTGCTTTTATTTGCGATTATCACGAAATACTACACTTGGCCCTGAATTTCTCTCAAAAATCTGTTGACATGCAGGCGCTATAAATTTAAGGCGCTAAGTGCAAGAGACTAAGCAGTTTAAGCGCTTACATTCTAATGTTTGAGGTCACTAGAGTTATTCTAAGCTTTATACTTGTTAAATTACTTTTGCGTTGTGTAAGACCACGTTGTTCATTTTAGAAAATGCCCACCTGGACCACTGTGTACAGTTTGGGTTTTTAATTATGGAGGCCAGTCTCCTACTAGAGATACCTTTTCATTTCTGAATGGCTAATACATTTTAACGAGTCGTTCGTTATTATCAGTAAATATTTAACTTTTAAGATTTTTGACACTGCACCTTGGGCATATTGAAATATTCGTGTATTGCGTAGAAGCTTAAAGTTTCAGGTGTACACCTAGTACACCTTGTTTCTATTTTGAGGAAGTCCTAAAGTTAGCTCTGTCGGACAGTTCTTTTAGTTTTTGTTATTTCTAATAAGATTGCTGATTAGCACTCCATTTAATCTTAATATAAGAGAGGCATCAAATTCATACTTAATTAAACATTTTTAAACATTGTGCTCTTGGTTTTTTGAATCATTATACATCTTGATTCAGTTACTCCATAATATTTCCGAGTTCCCAACATGATCTTTTTAGGTTTGGTGAGTTTGATTTTTGTCTTGCTACTGTTTTCAGAAAGCTATTAAGTCATTTACTGAGTGTACATTTACTCAGTATTAATAGCTGATTTGCACCAGACTAATTGCTTTCTGGTGTGAAGATTCTGACTGTTTTCCCTGTCTTACGTAATGATTCCCTATTTTGCATACTGCTTTATATGTGTAGAATTGTACAGTGCAGCCAAAGCTACTTGAAGTTCTGTGTTCTTCAGCCATTGACCATGGTGCAACTAGCAATCTTTGCTCAATGACCAAGGAACAACCTACTCCTCGATTAGTAGTCAGACACCTCTGCTCAGTTTCTGGATTTTACAAACAATGCTAGTTTTGTAGAAAACAATGAGTACTGCTTTATTTTCCCGTCTCTACTAACTGTGTGAATCATCTGCTTCAAGTTTGCATTTTAGAAATTTTTCTGATGGATGATGAGATTATACTGAATTCATTAGTACTGCTAACTGTCAAAGGAAATGAACACTCATTTTGAATTTATTGCTGAACACTGGAACAATTGACCAGATATAGTGGTCAAAAACAGTGTTAAAATACAGCTTGAAAAGTCACTCATTTCCAGCCAACTTGCTCCTCTCAGCACATAGGCACCAGAATAATTACGATGCCTTCTCAAAATTTGGACAAGCATATAGTCGTATCAAGTTGGCAGTTGCTGACTGCCCATTTGTTCATAACACTGTATTGTATGTACAGGATGAATGAAAAAGAAATAAAAGTCAGTATAAGAATGTGGAAATGTTTTCCAGCTTTATCATCCAAATAACATGGCATAGCTGAAATGGACTTGGAAGACAGTAATAAATCCCCACTCTGCCATTTACTAGCTACATAGACCTACAGGCTAGTCAGTGTCAGTTCTTCCTGACTCATTTCTTTTTATCTACAAAATGTGAGACTTGAACAAGACACTGTTGGAAAAATGCCAAGTAGGGTTACTTGACACATACTAGGTACTCAGAAAGTTTTCTCTGAATGTAAATCTAAAAGTAATTCCGTAGCAGGGTTTTATTGTAAAATATACAAATTGATCTAGTGTAATTTGGAAAATAAATCACTCACTTGACCATTAGCCTATGTCACATTGCCTGGATACCGAATTATCTTTCTCTGTATTTGTCCTGCCTTCTCAAGCAGAGTATAAACACCCTGTAATTCTTGCCACTGCTTAGCAGCCTATGTGTATCTCTTCAGTAACATTTAATACAGTACTATAATAATCTATTTGTCTGTGTTAGACTATAAGGTCTTTGAGGGCAGACACCATGTCCTTTGTAGCCTCTGACATATAGTAGATACTCAAATATTTGTTGCATGAATTCATTGAATAGATGAAAACAGGAGCAAGTCTGCTAGTATATTGTGTCTTGGGTACCTTGCAGATGTTAGGTGGTTGATAAGGTGATGACAGTGACTATAAAAGCTAAAGGATGCAGGGAATGAGGATTAAGCAGATCCGTTAAAACCTAAATTTCTTGTGCAGTTCATGTTTTTTAGCCTCAGTGGAATTGATGGTAACCAACAGTGACTTAAAATAATGTCCCGCCCTTTGGCAGTAGGGGAAGAGGCCACAGAAATCTGTAACTAGGATATATGTATTGTCATAAGTATAATAATAGAGGGGTGTGTCTTAGTTACTTTTCTCTCATTGTTGAGACAAAATACCTGACATCCAAAGTTAAAAGGGGAAAGGTTTATTTAGCTCACAGTTTGTAGAGAGTTTATAATTGACTGGCTCCAAGGCTGGGTGGCATGGCAGAGGTACAGCAGTTCATGGCAGTGGAAGATAGCAAAAGCATCAAGGAAAAAAGAAAAAAATTCTTTCTGTCCCCAGTGTGGTATGCAGGCTACCTGCTCTAGAGTGAGTGTGGCCCTCACACCCTTAATTCTAGCCAGACCTGTGCCTGACCAATCAGTGGACTGATTTACTGATCATACACCCTTAATCCCAGCATCACATGCTCTAGATTCAGCCATCTCTGAAAAGTCCTGTGACTACATGAGGCTTTGGGGGACATCTAGACGCATAACAGGATGTATGTAAAAGAGCGATCAGGACTTTTAGCTTTTAAATGAATTAATCTGTTGAACAGCAATGATAAAAGGAGGCTTTTACTGAAAGGATATCAATTCATTTATTCAATACATATTTTATTACTTCTTGTGTACTGGCTGTTGTTTTAGATGCTCAGCTTACAAGCCATGTGTGGTCTCTCCACTGGAAGCACAGGGCTGCATCAGCAATCACTGGAACTAGAGACTTACATCGTCTATACTGTGTCTTGAACCTCTGCCTGTCTCTTGTGATGGCTTCATTCTTCTCCACTGTGCTCCATCTTTTTACACATAGGAAAGATCATGCTGCTGTCAAGTTCCAAGTTTTACATCTTTTGGCTTCAGGTAGACACTCAAGAAAGACACTGCCCTTTTCTCAGCTTCAGTTATAAAAATCTCAGGGAAATACTTAATCAACTTGGCTTTGGTTAGGAGTCCATTTGTGGTTCATTCATTTAAGGCCGAGGATGGGATCATATTCTGCTAACATGACAGCCGCTACAAATGGGGATGAAGTAAACTCTTCGAGGGAGAAAGGTTGCTAGGAAGATACTTCTTCAGATTCCTGTCTTCAGGAGAGAGAGTTTAACCCTGAGGAAAGGTTGAGGAAGATTATCTGTTGTGTTGTAACAAATTGCTCTAAACCCTAATGGTTTAAGGCAACATGATTTCTATGGATCAAGAACTTGGGAATTGCTTAGCTTGATGGTTCTAACTCTGGTCGGTTATAAGATTGTAGTCAGAGAAGTTGGCTAGGACTTCAGGCCCTTGAAGACTTGCCTGGAGCTGGTGGTTCCCCTTCCAAAATGGTTCAGTCATACGGTTCTGGCAGAATACTCAGTTCCTGCCATGTGAACCTCTTCATAAAGCTGCTTGAGTGTCCTCATGACATAGCAGCTAGTTTCTCCCGAAACAAGGGACCCAAGAGAGACGGCAAGGGGAAAGCAAACGTCATGTCTTTTTTGTTAAACAGCTTTATTGACATATAGTTTACGTACCATACAATCTTGTTTTAAGTGTACAATTAAACAATTTTTAGTATAGTTATAGAGATATACATCTATCACTAAAGTGTAATTTTAGAACATTTCCAACACAATAAAAGGAAACCACACAACAACTTATATCAGCCACTCTGTGTTTGTGCTACCCAGCTTTAGCCCTAGGCCACTACTTAGCTGTTTTCTATATTTTGCCTATATTTTCTATTTTCTTTATTTTATCTATATTTTTATCATAATATGATTATGTAATTGTAACCTTTTGCAACGGACTTCCTTCATGAGACATTGTGTTTTCAAGGTTCATCCATGTTGTAGCATGTATTAACACTATTTTCTGTGGCTGACCAATTATATTTCTTTTCTTTTTTTGAGACGGGTTCTCGCTGTGTAGTTCAGGCTGGACTTGGACTTACTGTGTATCCCAGACTGGCCTCGAACTCATGGCAACCCTCCTGCCTCAGGCTTCCTAGTTCTGGGATTGCAGGCATGAGCCACCATGCCCAGCTCACTAATTATATTTCATTGTATTAGATATACTGTATTTTACTCTTCTGTTCTTCAGTTGATTGACACTTGGATTGTTTTTACTTCTTTTTTCTGTGCGAATACTGTTGCTATGCACATTTATGGACAGGTTTTTGTGTGGACCTGTCTTCATTTCTCTTGGGTGTTTACCAGCAGTAAAATTGCTGGATCACATGGAGTCTATGCTTAACTTTGTAAGAAACTGCCAAGCTGTTTTTCAAAGTGACTACACGTGTATTTAGGGTCTTTGCAGCAAATATTTAATAGGGGTCAAAGGGTGGCTGCTGTTCTGATTCTGCCCCTAACCTACTGTATGACCTGGAGTAAGTACTAAGCCCAAGTTTTCCTATCCATAAAGAAAAGATGTTAGACTTAATTATATCCAGAGTACTTATTCGAATTACCTGGAGTTCTGTGGAAGTACTATCCAATAGACAAAAGTTAGGAGTGGTGATTTACTTTCAAAGATGATTCTGTTTTACCACAGAATTCATGTTAAGTCCCACTGAAAAAAAACAATTCCCTGTTGATTTTTGAATATAGTTTCATTTATAATGGATTTAACTTATAATTTGTTTTTTTTATGATTATAATTGTTATCTGTAGGAAGGTGAAAGATTTCAATGGCAATCTTAGTTATCTGTTAGTGCAGCTTTCTTACATATATCCATATGTATACATAAGAGGTGATTGAAAGACATAGTAAGTATATAAATTTTAAAAATCTTATTGCAGTAGAATCTACATTGCCAAGAATGATGGATAATGAATTACTGTAATGAATTTTTAATGTCTGAATTGAGAGGAAGTATTTTGAGGGAGATAAATAGCAATGTGTATTTTACTGCAATAACTTTAAATTTTAACATGCACTATATTTTGTGATCATCTCATGTTGATTAACCATTTATGCCAGTTTCTGTTAAATAAAACCATTGTGGTGTGTCCTCATCCATCTTATTCACTGGATCTGGCAATGTGAAACTTCTTGCTCTTCCCCAAAGTCAAAATGACTATCAATTCATGACACAGAGCTAGTCATGACAGCGCCACCAAAAACCCGTAGGAAAGAGGACTTCCAGAGATGTTTCAGAAAGTGACAAGAATGATGATGTAAGCATATGCCAAGTGAAGAGGAAGTATTTTGAGGGGAATTAACGGTTATGTGTCTCACTGTAATGAATTTTTAAAATGTTTAATCATTTACCATATTTTTTGATCACACCTTGTCTACCACATATATTTGTGTGTGTATTTTTCATAGTAGTCATTCCTTTTTTCATACTTCCTTCGAGGTGAGTAGGCAGAACTTGTACTCTAGTTTTATAGCATACACTGAGAAGGTTAAAAATATCAATAGGGTATTGACAGTACCCTGAGTTGATTCCTTAGGGCCTTAAAGAACATCTCTTCTTAATTTTTTATCACGAGTTTTAGAGATGGATAAAAATGATCTATTTGGGCAAAGGGAGTGGTGTTAGTTCTTATGTGAAAGGAAATTTGTATATATTTTGTGTTCCTAGTCTAGGAGGAGAAGCCTCAGGTGATAGATGAAATGTGTCAGACTCAACGTTAACCTCAACTGCAAAGCAGGGCAGCTTGAAACCTCAGCTCCTGGAGACAAAAGTGGTTTGTTAGGCAGAATTGAATTCTTCCTTGTGAACAAGAAACTCATGCTTGAGGAAAGCTCCTCTAGGGAAAATCTAATAACATTTAGGTGTTGGTTGAAGCTTCACAATTAAAAACACTGTTGAAAGATATCAATCCCCAAATGCAGTGAGAGGGGAGGGCTTGTCACAGTTATTGCCTTTGAGCTCTTGCACTGATTTACAGATCTCTCTATGCCCCTTAAAGGTCTGATCACTCCTGCATTTGTCTTGTTTGTCAGGGAGTATGAATAAGGTCTGAAATAAAATCTTGCCTGCATTGTGTTCGTTTCAAGCAATGTCCCTCTTGGTTCAGGTGTAGCTAATCCTCCGAAAGTCCAGAGTTCTCTAGACTGCATAGATTCCATTTTTTTTTTTAGATTCCTAAAGTTGTGAGTGAGCTGTCTCATTTCTTTCTTTCTTTTTAAAATATTCATTAGATATTTTCCCCTGTGACTGCTAGGAGAACAGGGAGATAAAGTTCCTGATTTTTAGTACAGTACTTGGTGCTGCAGTTATTTTATTTCACATTCAAGTTTTTTTGTGTAGGTGTGCTTTTTATACAATCAATGTGTTCTTGACAAAAAAAACCATGTAAATAATACTTTTGTATATCAAATTATTTAGAATATAGAAAGTTAACTTGGTACCTAAAAGAATTCGATCATTTGTTCTTGTATTAAAAAAATGTTTGATTAAATTTTCCATTTGTGGCTTTTACTGTTATGTAGGCTTTTCTGATATACCTTCCTTATAATTTAGGTAGATGCAGACAGGTAAATGAGGAAGTCTTTTGTGTTGGGCCCTTTTCCCCCTGCAGATGATGTCCATGCCTTAGCCTTCATGAACACTGTGGATATGTTATGAACTATATGGTGCAGGTGTGACTAAGTTTCTTGAGGTAGGAGATTGTCCTGGGATGATCCAAATGAGTCCTGCGTATTCACACAGGTAAGAGGAAGTCAGGAGGGCCAGAGTCAGAGAAGAGTATGTGAGAATGGAAGCGAGTGAGAGAAAGAGATTGATGAAGAAACAGGGATGGAATGACGCCACTGGTGGAAGGGGGATGAGCTGAGGAATGTGGGAAGCCTCTAGAAGCTGGGGAACATATTTCCCCTACAACATCCTAATGGAACAGCTCTGCCTTCACCTTGTGGTTTTTTTTTTTTTTTTTTTTTTTTGTGGCACCAGGGATCAAACTCATGACCTCGCACTTGACAGGCAGGCACTTAAGCTGCTGAGCTAAATCTTCACTTGATTTTTAGTGCCATAAGACCCAGTTTCATCTGGGTGTGGTAGTGCATGCCTGTAATCCCAGCACTCGGGAGGCTGAAGCAGGAGGATCGTCAAAAGTTCAAGACCAGCCTGAGCTACAAAGTGAACTCAAGGCCAGTCTGAATGGCATAGTGAGACCCTCTCCAGGGGGAAAAAAGAAAGAAAAAGACCCAGTTTCAAACTTCTGATAGCTACAGCTGTAAGAAAACAAACTTGTTTTGTTAATAAGCCATCAAGTATATGTTAATCTTTTTTTTTGGTATGTACTGGGGATCCAGCCAAGGGGTGGCCTACCACTGAACCACATCTCTAGCCCTATTATTTTTTAGTTTGAGATACTGTCTCAATAAGTTTCCCAGGCTGATCTTGAATTTATTATCTTCCTGCCCCAGCTTCCTGGGTATATGGGATTACAGGGCATATGGCCATAGCTCCCGAGGTTAATATTTTATAACAGCAATAGGGAACTAATACATCTTGCTTAAGATCGAATGAACCAGGAGATAATTTTGCCCCAGGCATAAATGACCCAGTATGACAGAATGTGAAACAGCCTGTTATTTAAGCCACTGTTTTTGTAGAAAACGGTAACAAAGTGTGTTCTTTGTAAAAGTAGAATGCCTTCTCTAAGGACTCCCCAAAGAGACATTCCTTTTTGATCTTAGTACCAAGCCTAGTTGTGTTACTTTTGACCAGCTGTTCTACTTTTCATAGGAATGCTCCGAAGTGGGTGCCTGAACAGGCCTCTCTATCAGGGCACTAGAGCTTTAAATCTCAGGCCCACCCCACTTACCAGTGTCATGGGGCATGCATGCATCTTAAGTTGCCTCCTGCTGTCATTTGTGTGCTCGTTCTTATTTTTTCTTTTCTTCTGCTTTAATTAACCATACTAATGTACCTGAAATCTTTTCCGTGCCAAGGCAAAGATTAAGTAAATATACAATTATGTAGGTGCATTTATTTTTAAACACATATGTGTATACCGTAAGTTATATTGAAAGCATGATAAAACATTTGACTTTCTATCTAGTGTTTTGCTTCTTAAGTAAAGTCTGTGTCATATTGTGTTCATGCTATTTTCATGTTTCTCCTAAAGAGAAAAAGTGAGATCTCTAATTAATAAATAGTACTTTTGGTGTTGTAAAAAAACCCAAAATGATAAATCAATAAAATAGAGGCACATTTAAAAGAATTCTAGAGGCAAAAATGTGGAGATCATATACAGGACTCTGTATCCCCCAGTTTCCTACCTATGTGAAATTTCCCATCCTTAACTGGAAAATACAGTCATCTGAAGTACTGTGTCCTCTAATCACATCAGTAATCTTAAGTAGGATTGTGTGGTTTTCTTTTCTTTTCTTTTTTTTTTTTTTTTTTTTTTGCAGCACCGGGGATTGAACTCACGACCTTGCACTTGCCAGGCAGGCGCTTAGGCCACTGAGCTAGATCCCCGGCAGATTGTGTGGTTTTCTAAAGGAAAAATTATTTCAAATATGTAATAAGGATAATGTTACACTTTGTATCTAAAGATGATGTTGCATTAGGAGAGCAGGAACACCAAATTTTAGCACTGATCCACTGTCATGATTTTATGCTTGTTTTTCCTTTGTATGTGTGCCCTTTGTTTGTAAAGAACATCATAATTGGGGCTAGAATGGAACAAATTTAATGGGGTGTACACAAATGAAACTTAAAATGTTTTTTATTGTTGAAACTTGTAACTTTGACATAATTTTGCTGTGTATAAATTGGGAAAAACAGCTACAGATTTATTCATTTATCACGGATTTTTGATTCCTACGCTGGGTCTCATACTGTCCTGCATACTGTGTTTTAGTGGGAAACAAATTAGACATGGCTCTTACATCACTGAGAGATAAAGAAGTCTTAACTGCACAATCTCATTACTAACTATATGATTACAAGTGTGATAAACTGAAGACGGGCAGGATTTTGTGAGAGAGCCTAACAAGGTGGCAATGTGAGGGGTGAGGGAGGAGTATTTGTGAAGCAGTAGTGTTTAAGGAAAGGTTCTGGCTATTGTGGGGTGAAGGGTGGGAGTAGGGGACAAAGCATTTCTGTCAAAGGATGCAGCACAGATGGTCTGGAAGTGGGAAATGGCTTGGCACACTCACTTCACTGGAGGAAAAGCCTTTGGTTTGAACATCACATCCAAGTAGGAGAACCACAGGAAATGGTGCTGGAAAGGTAGTTAGAGTCATTTCATGCAGGATTTTATAGGTTAATAGTAAGATGTTCAGACTAAAGCGTAAAGTCGCTGAAGAATTTCCACTGAAGGAGTAGTGAGATTAGTTTTGCATCATATAAGATGACTGTATTGCTTCGAGGGAGATATATGAAGAGAGACCAGCTAGGAAGCTCTTGCAGAAGTTCAGCTAGAATGTAAAGGTAACAATTGAGCTAAACAACTGTAAATATATTTGAGAAGTATTTAGAGATCAAATTACCAGAATGAAGTATTGTATTTATGTGAAATCTTCTAGTACGAAGATGCTGTTTGTTGAGATGGTATATTAATTTTTGATTGCTGTGTAAGGAATTATCACAAATGCAATGACTTATAATAACATCCATTTATTAGCACATGCTTGGGTTGTTTAGTGTTTTTCATGACCTGGCTGTGTTCTCTGCTCAGGATACCCTCAAGGCTGAGACCAGGGATTTAGCCAGGCCGGGTTCTTGTTGGAGATTTTGGGCTAAAATCTATTTGAAGCTCCTGCTTGTTGTTCATAGAATTTAGTTCCTTTAGTTGTCAGCCAGTTTTCGGTTACCTTGCTGGCTGTCTGCTGGGAGCCACAGTCAGCTTCTAGGGGCAGTTTGCTTTTTGTC
>RJWT010008070.1:0-26775 GCA_004365215.1 Cuniculus paca
TACATACCCACATGCTCCCTTACTAACTCTAAGCTAACCATGAACAAGGTAACCCCTTGCCAGCCGGACACCCACTCCCAACATAAGGCCTTAAAATGTTCATTGAGGACAAAAAGAAGCTAGACATAGACCACTGGAATAAAGGATATTAGAGAGGTGCCCAGGAGCTAATCCAGTTATGGTAAATTCTGGGTGGAGCGGACATGACACTTAACCCTCATCCCATGAAAACAGTGGCCAACAAAGGGCCCATGGGCCCCCTACCCTGATTCTTTCTTGTCAGGGAGCTATATTCTCATTTCTACCCCTTAACAAATAAACTATTTTAACAAATAAGCTATTTTTTAATGTTTATTGGTACAATTAAGATATATATATTGATCATATTCATAAGGAATTTGTAACACTATATGATATATCCTGATTCCTTTTTTTAATCCCCTCCCTTCAACCACTCTTCGTCTCCTTACTTACA
This sequence comes from Cuniculus paca, assembly GCA_004365215.1. Lineage (NCBI taxonomy): Eukaryota > Metazoa > Chordata > Mammalia > Rodentia > Cuniculidae > Cuniculus > Cuniculus paca. The sequence goes on from RJWT010008070.1 coordinate 476, forward strand.
AAGCTTTTTTTCCATTTTATCCTTCTTTTATGTTTTTTTCTTTGCCCTTCCTTTCTCTACTTCCCCCTCCCTAGTTCCTCTTTCCTTTTGAAGAATTTCTTCCTATTTCACAATATTTAGTGTGCATTTTTGTCCTGTTCCTCACACCAAGAAAACAATGTGATATTTACACATGCATGTCTGACTTATTTCACTTAAAACTATAGTGCCAAAGTGCATCCATTTACATCAGAATATCTCAAGTTTATCCTCCTTTATGGCTAAGTAGTACTCTATTGTATATAAAAAACAAAACAAACAAACAAAAAACATGTTTTTTATTCACTCCTTAGTTGATGGACACTTGGGTTGTTTCCAAGATTTAGCTACTACAAAGTCCTGCTGTAAATATGGGTGCGCATATAACACCGTGTGATGATGCTTTTAATTCTCTCAGGAAGATGCCAAGAAGGGCAATAGCTGAATCAAATGGAACTTCTGATCCTCGTTTTTTGGGCAATCTCCACGCTGATTTTCACAGTGGTTGCACCAGTCTATACTCCAATCAATAGTAGAGAAGTGTTCCTTTTTCCCCACAGGCCCTCCAGCATTTGTTGTTGGTTGATTTGAGGGAATCTCAGCATTGTTTCAATCTATGTCTCTCAAATGACCAATAATGTTAAACATTTTTCATATATTTATTTGTTGAGTGTATTTCTTCATCTGTGAAGTGCGTATTCATCTCAGATACACATTTTTGGATTAGGTATTTAAATTTGGGGAGTGTATTTTTCAGTTCTTTATATGTTCTAGATATTAGTCTTTTGTCTGAGGGACAACAAGCCAAAATGTCTACCCATTCTGTGGTTTGTCTTTTCACTGTATTGATGATTTTCTTTTGTTGTGCTTTTTAAATAAGATGAGATCTCAGTTGTTGATTCTTTGTCATATTTCCCATGTGATCAGGGTTTTGTTCAGGAAATCTTTGCCTACTCCTGTGTCTTCAACAGTTCCACCCATTCTCCCTTCCAGCAGATTAAGTATTCCCATTTTAATATTTAGATCTTTGATCTATTTTGACTTTAGTGCATGATGAGAGACATAGGTCTAGTTTTACTCTTTGGCATGTGGAAAGTCAGTTTTTCCAATACCATTTATTAAAGAGGCTATATTTCTTCCAGCGAACATATTTGGCCCCTTTGTCAAAGATAAAGTTGCTGAGTGTGTTTGGTTGTCTCCATCTTCTAATCTGTTCCACTGATCCTTTAGTCTGTTTTTTCCAGTACCATGCTGTTTTTATTATCATAGATTTGTAGTATAATTTCAAGTCAGGGATTGTGATACCCCCTGGCTTGCCTTTGTTGCCCATAATTGTTTTTCCTATTCCAGGTCTCTTCTGGTTCCAAATGAATTTTAGAAATTCTGTGAGGTATACTAATGGAATTTGATTGGAATTGCATTAAATCTGCCACAAATCTGCATAATAATTTTGGAAGTTTGGAAATACAGCCATTTTAATTATGTTGGTTTTTCCTCCCCATGAACAAAGAATAGATACCCCCATATTCTGATATCTTCTTCAATCTCTTTTTTTAGAGTACTGTAATTTTTTATTTTTTATTATTTTTTGTACCATGAATCAAACTCCTGACCTCACGCTTGCTAGGCAGGTATTGTGCCACTGAGATATATCTTCAGCTGGAATTTTCAATATATAAGTCTTTTACTTCCTTTATTAGAATGATTCCTAAGTATTTCCTTTTTTTTTTTGATACTATCACAAAAGGTGTTGTTTTCCCAATTTCTCTCTCAGTGAGTTTGTTGTTTGTGTACAGGAAGGCTATTGACTTTTGAGTACTGACTTTGGATCCAGTTGTGCAACTGAATTTGCCTATTAATTCTAGAAGTCTTTTGGTGGAGTTTTGGGGATATTCTATGTAGAGTATCATGTCATCTGTGAATCATGATAATTTAACTTCTTTCCCTATCCTTATTCCTTTTCTTTCTTTCTCTTTTCTAATTGCTTTGACAAATTTCCAGAACTATATTGAATAGAAGTGGTGATAGTGGACATCCTTGTCTTATTTCTGATTTTAGAGTGAAAGATTTCAGTTTTTGACCATTTATTATGATGTTTGCTGTTGTTTTGTCATAGATGGCTTTTATTAGATTGAGGTAAAGACTATTCCGATTTTCTGTGTTTTGTCATGAATGACTGTAGGACTTTATCAAAAGCTTTTTCTGCATCCATTAAGATGATCATGTGATTTTTGTCTTTAGCTCTGTTGATATGGTGCATTACATTTATTGATTTGTATATGTTGAACCATCCCTGCCTCCCTGGGATGAATCCTACTTGGTCGTAGTGCATAATCTTCTCAGTGATTTGCTGCATTGTGTCTGATAGTATTTTATTGAGGATTTTTGCATCTATGTTCATGATGGAGATGGATCTGCAGTTCTCCTTAGATGGGTCCTTGTCTGGTTTTGTTATCTGAGTAATGATTGCTTCCACTATTGATGTTGGGGGTATTGCTTCCCTTTGAATCTCATTAGCGTTTCAGCAGTAGTGGCATTAGACCTTCTCTAAATTTCTTGTAGAATTCAGCAGTAAATCCATCATGACCTGGAATTTTCTTTGCTGGTAGGTTTTTAATTATATTTTCAATTTCATTGATTGATATTAGGTTATTTAGAATTTTTATCTCTTCTTTATTCATTTTTGGCAATTCATATGTATCTAGAAATTCTTCTGTTTTTCACTTTGTTAGAGTACAGGTTCTCAAAGTAGGTGTTATAGTCAGGTTTACAAGTGAATGGATTTAATAACAGACACATAATTTATGATTATTTTTTGAAATCCACCCCAAGAGTCAAATTCAGAATAGGGCAGGAAATTTGTCCATACACTAGAGACAGGAAGAATCCAGCTGAGGGCCTGGAACCCATAGCAATGTCCTTCATGAGTCCTGCTGAAGATCTATAGCCCATGGCAATGTTCTCCACAAGTTCAATTGGAGGCCTGGAGCTCATGACAATGTCTCATGCAACTCTGTATCAAGAATCTGCATTGCGAAGGCCCAAAGGTCAGTGGTGGAAGCTAGAAAGTTTGCACCAGCAGGATGAAGGATCTGTGCCTGCAGGCTGAAACTTCTACACTGGAGCCAGGAAGTGATACTCAAGGTAAGAACAAGAGCTCTCCCAGAAAGAACCATAGCTATCCTCAACAATAATGAGGATATAAGCTCCTCTGACAATGAGAACAGCTGAGTTTATATCGGGAAAGTCAACATGACAAGTCTTCCAGGAGAATAAGTAGCACACCATCTTTCCCTCCATTCTCCTTTTATGCTGTTGGCAACTATCTTCAGATGAACTTTCCACACGTAGGACCACTCTGATTTAGTTCAGCTGGGTGTTACAACGTGACCATTAATTAGTTAATTCACCACAGTAGATATTGATGATACTCAGGATTTCTGCAAGATCTATTATAATTTCATCCTTTTCATTCTTAATTGCATGAATTTGAATGTTTTCTTTCCTCCTTTCGATAAGTTTGTCTAGATGTTAATCAATTTTATTTAATCTTTCAAAGAACCAACACTTCAATTCATTGATTCTTTTTATTTTTTTTTAGTCTCTATTACTTAATTTCTGCTCTTTATAATTTCTCCCTCATATGAGCTTTGCTCTTTTTCTAGAAGATGATAATATTAGGTTATTTATTTGGGTTCATTCTGTTTTCCTGATGTGAGAATTCACTCTAAATTTCCCTCTTGAAACTAGTTTCATTGCATCCCATAAGTTCTGGTGTGTTGCATTGGCATTATCATTTATTGTAGATACAATTTAATTTCTTCTCCAATTTCATCTGTGACTCATTGTTAGTTCAGGAGAGTTATTTGTGATTTTTGTGGTTTCTTTTGCCACTGATTTTCATTTTCATTGCACTATGTTCAGATAATATGCATGGAATAATTGCAATTTCTATGTATATACTTATGCTTTTTTATGGGCTACTATGTAATCTGTTTTGGAGCTTGTTCCATGTGCAGCTAAGAAAAATGTATATTCTGATGTGGGGTCAGAGAATAGTCTACAGACATCTACTTAGTCCATTTGTTCAGAGGTTTAATTCAGTTCTGATATTTATTTGTTGATTTTTGTCTAATTGATCTACCTATTTGTGACAGTGGAGTACTAATTTTTTTATGTAGTTGGGTGCACTGGTATTTGGTGCATATGTATTTATTATTGTTATCTCTTCTTGGCGCTTTGCTTAACAAGTATGTAGTGACCTTCTTCATCTCCTTTGATCAGTCTTGGCTTGGAGTTCACACTAAGTGCAAATAGACTAGCTATCCCCACTTTTCTTTTCTCTACTACTGTCACATAGAGTATTGTTTTCCAATCTTTGACTTTCAGTCTATGAACTGCTTTTTGAGTTAAATGTGTTTCTCTTATGCAGCACAATGCTGAATCATGCTTCTTGATCTAATTTCCAGTCTGTGAATTGAGGCTATTTACATTGATGGTTATTATTAATACATATTGGCTTATCCTTCTCATATTATTTTCCTCTTGTTGGTACCCTGTCTTTCCTCTCTGTTTCCTTTCTGGCATTGCCTGGTGGCTTCTTTCTATTGGTGTTCTTGGAATTGTGGTCTTCATTATCTCTTCTAAAATATCCTTCAGAGCATTTTGGAGAGCTGGGTTTGTGATCATGAATTTCTTGAGTTGTTCTTTGTCATGAAAGTTTCTTATTTCTCCACTTATTTTGAAAGATAGTTTTGTGGGGCACATCAATGTGGTATGGAGGTTGTTTTAGGTCTTGAAATACTCCATTTCAAGCTCTCTTTGACTTAAGATTTGTGTTGAGAAGTCTGCTGCGATTCTGATGGACTTTATAAGTGATTTGTTTCTTTTCTCTAATGGCTTTTAATATTCTGCTCTTATGCTGAATTTCTGAAATCCTGATTATTAAATGCCTTGGTGTAGATTTATTTTCATCATAGCTATTTGGAGCTCCATGAGCTCCAATTATTTGTATGTTAAATTCTTTATCCATGTTTGGGAACTTTTCTGCAATTATTTTTTTGAAGAGTTTCTTTTATAGTGTTTGTGTTATCTCCAGCTTTCTCATTGATGCTTATTAATCTTATCTTGTTCTTATTTGCTTCATCTTGCAGCTTTTGGAATTGATTTTTCATGTTCCTTTACTATTTTTAAGATATCTTTCTTTTTCTGATCTCCAACCACAATCCTGTCTTCTAGATCTGATATTCTATCCTGCCTTCTGTTACATATGCTTTCAATGGAATTTTTAACCTCCTGAATGTCTGTTTGGATCTGTTTCATGGTTTCTGTTTATTTCCTATGTTGGGCATTCACGGTTTCCATCATTTTCCTAAACTCCTCTATTCTGTTATCTTTGTCTTCTCTAGATTTGTTGAGCACGTCTTTCACTTGATTGTCATTTCTTTTTTTACCTGAGAGATTATTTTCTCTGTAGCCTCATTCATTTTTTTCATTTCTGATGCTATCATTTCAGCAAGCCCAAATGGGTGACCTCTAATTTCCTCTATCTCACTGTCCTCTGGACTTGCTCTGGAAGGGCTGAAGAACTGGAGGCCTGGGGTTGCATTTTTCTTCTGTGTCTTGTCATTGTATTATATACTTTTTATTGTATTTGGTTTACTGTGTTCATGCTTGTAGATTTTTTATAGTAGATAGATTCATCACTAGTTTTGAGGCTTTCTTGGGAAATATCTATTCCTCAGAGATATCTTTTAGGTGTAGGCAGTTCTTGGTCTTCATGTCTACCCCAAAAACCAACCTTCCCAATTTATTAAGGTTGAGAAGTTACTATCTATTTGGTTAAGCACCCAGTCCTTTGGTACTGGACTCTAGTGATGGTTATGGCCCCAGACAATCAGAGCTTTCATACAAGGAAAACTCGTTGCAACATGTACAATATTTTGGCTAAAGTAGTACAATTAGAACAATATCATCAAGCATAGCCTAGCAACTGACAAACTATGCTAACTATTAATTTGGTACCATAGGAGTAAGTGCTACAGTTATATAACAAAATTCATCATATAATGGGAACTTGTATGCAGTGAGTTTCCCCTTAGTAGATTGATTTTACTCTGGGAGGGATTTAAGAGAGATAGAGGAAAAAACAGAGGTGAATGAGGAGAAATATAGCTGAAGCAAGGCTGAAGGGCAATGGATGATGACTGCCCATGTTTTGAGATACTGGGTAAGAGCACAGGAAAGAATAAAATAGAACATAAAAGAATACTGAAGCAAACCAGAAAAAGACAATGTTCACTCACATGAAATTATTATAAAATTAAGAAAGATAGTTGAAGGAAGAGAGAAAGAACATGAATAGAACAAAACAAATACAAGAGAAACATAGTCAAAAACCAAAACAAAGAAAAACAAACCCAGATAGAAAAAAGGAACCACTAAAACAAAACAAGCAAACAAACAAAAAGAAAAAGAATAAAATTCCTCTGTTCCACAGTTCCATGGTAATATCCAAGTTGGATTCCAGAAATGTGCTGTGTAGCCCCATCAATTTTACAATAGGATTTGTGCTAGATATGAGGCTGATTTGCAGGCCTCTGGATTTGTGGGCTGGGGCCAGCCTTCAGCTGACAATTTTCTGGATGTTCACTTTTTCTTACTGTGATTGTCTCTACAGTGCTCTCCCATTTGCTGTGGCACTCTCAGATAAGGAAAAACCAGGATTGCTCTCAGACCCATGGACAGTTGTCTCCTTCTGGACCTTGCACAACTTCCTCTGTTTCATATCTCTAACCCTTCTAACATGCTGATTGTATTGTGGGGGGAGTCCCCTTGTCTCACCATATGCTGAGGATGCTTGCCTTCTTTTGCTGTTGTGCTAAGGCCACTCTGCTGGTTGTAGACCAGGGGGATGCTTCCAGTCCTCTGTATTTAGGGCTAAGAGTGGCTTCTGGCAGCCACCAGAGTGGAGTCTGGGTGGTCCCAGCCCCTACCTCTCTGTAGAATTACCTCCAGTCTGCTTCCTAACTGCCAGCAGTCTACTGTGACTGCATACCTCTTTCCACATTCCACTCCATGATGTTTACAGTGAAGGGACCCAGAACTGTTCTGCTATTACAGTTTGCTCTGAATTCTTAGGAATAAAATGTCAGGCCCACTTGCCAGCTTCTGTTTGAGTGTCTGTGTGGTAGAGCACAGCTCTGGTTTCCCTCACTCGCCAACTGCAGGGCCACTCAGGAAACAGTATCTCATATTTTTGTTGCTACTTCCAATTTTCTGTTGTCTCCCCACCATCCACCATGCTGCTGGGCCATCTTCCATGCCATTGGACCCAAGTGTCTTCCTTTTGTTAAACTTTGTTCCTGCAATTTATTTTTGGGGTTGAGTTACTACCCCAGTAGGCTACTCGAACAACAGAGCCGTGGTACACATTCCCTACAGATGCAGAAAACTGAAGTATCTTTCAGACATTGTCAAATATTCTTTGTGTGGGCAAATCTCCACTGATTGAAAACCACTACTTTATAATGCTACTACAAATATAATAATGATGATGACGATGATGATGATGATGATGATGATGATGATGGCAACAACAATATTAGTTAACGTTTGTTGAGGATTTATTACACATTGATTTAAACCCTTTTTATGGTCAACTATATCACCTACACAAAATAGTGTGCAAAACAAAAGTGAATGTCTTAACAATTTGTTAAATGGGGGATAGCTATGTAAGTGCCAACTAAGTTAGGAGGAGAAAAGGAACATTGACATTCTTAGAACCTTCCATTAGACCTCCTCCCAATATCTAACCACTATTTTTTTTATTTTAAAGAGAACAAAACAAAACAAAACAGAGCTAAACACAACAAAGCATTTCAGAATAGAACACTGCAAGCAATACAGGTCTTCAGAACATAACGATAGGAGATTAACAATGGCCACCCTAGAGTCTCTTGTTTTCTTTGAAATGGTCTAACCACTATTTGCCTGACCCAAGGTAACCATTATCCTAAACTTTATGTCTTATTTTCTAGTTATTCTGTCTAAACATTTATTTCTAAAGCTATAGTTTACCTTTCATACAGCCTTTCTCAGTCATTTACAGGTCAGTGTGTTCCATCAAAACAAAGGAGCAGACCAAAAGCAAAATGATTTTGGATTCAGGAAGCAGAACAAGCAATGCTGAAATCCCCTAAGAGATGGGAAAGGTAATCTTGGAGTAGAATCTGGTACCAAGCATAGAAGGCAACCAGTCCATACAGGAGCAAGTAAGATTGCTTCAGGTCAGATTTCTTCAAGAAAATGAAGTCAATATAAACACCTGATGCATCTGAATATGTTGAGAAGTGATTTGGACAGCTGGTTGAAAGTTCAGGCTTATTTTAGAGAAAGATGCATATAAAATTAAGCAAGCAAACAAGCAGGACAAGTTCACTGTGAAAAACATAAATAAATTAGTGGGAAATATTTATGCTAGTATACTACATGATCTAGTTGCAAGTTAAATAACATTATCATAGTGTAAACAGACAGTGCTGCTCTAACTGGTACTATGATATAGTAGTAGGCCAGGAGAAGAGTGACAGTGAGAAGGTATAAAATTTGAGAGAGCTAAATCCTCCTAATTCATGGAACCAACAGATAATACCTAGCAAGAGAATGTTTTTTTAGAGATATGGTGGTAAATATAAACAGTCCACTGGAAGAGATGAAAATATCTCTTTGGAGAGATAAATGGGGTAAACACTACAGATTTTCATATTAAAGCTTGTAACTTTTTTCACTCTCTAAATCACATGCATGTAAATCTTTGATGAAAATAAATACTTTAAGAGCTGATTTTAAAAGACATAATTATAATGGTGTTGAATCTGTAAGTAGTGCCTGAGGCAAAATGAATAGAAAATAGGCTGGTGTATTCATAAACTTAGATTTCATGTAGTTTTCTTGAATGTTCATTTACAAACAGGTAATGAGAAGTTTAAGAAGCTCCAGGGATGAAAGAAATAGCAGTCAACTCATCATATTCCACTCAAGCAAAGATTTTAAGGGATGTATTTGTAAGACTTAGAGAACCAAAGTGCAGGGAAATTAAAATGTTCAGGAAGAAAGCTCTTCTTCCCAGTGAAATAAATATTTCACTCACTCTCTATAATTTAATATAACCCTTGCTTTCTGGGTCACATAAATAAGAAAGAGAATCACCAGGAATTTAGCCACTATTTCAATTATTTCAACCCTAAAAATACCAGGCTCTCCAAGCCTCCAAATCCTTTATCTTCCCAATGATGGGATCTGAGGTCTTTAGTTGCCATGGGAAATTTCCTAGGAAAAACACAGGGATACAGGAGAGTAAGCATTGGTTCTTGTATCAGATCTAATTTGGTTCAAATCCCAGTTCTACTCTAAAATAGGTGTGGGTTCTTGGTAAAATTACTGAATACCTTTTAATCACAGTTTTGACATCTAAAAATATAACGATTGTAATCCGTACATTGCTCAATGATTCTCAAGATCAAAGAGACAATTTTCGTAAAAGTCCTTGGCAAATACATGTGTCTGTAGCAAATTTAGCTAATGTTATAATTATTGTCATTGTTATAATAATAGCTATTGCTATTACTAATGCTCTTGTGAATAGTATCATATCCAATCCACTGCACAGTGACTTTTAAAAGCAGCTGCAGCTTCTTTTGTCTCATCTTCCATAGCCTCTGACCTTGCTAGGACCTAAATCCACTTAGTCAAACCCATTCTTCTCATTACTGCTCCACCAATACCCCTCTTATGAATATCTCCTTGGTACGGCTAAATCCTATGTTCGTCTTTGCATTTTCTTGATCCATTGATAGCATTTAATGCAGTCCCTCACTCTCTTTCTTCTCCCTCTTATGTTTTCTTCAGCAGAATTTCAGGACACCATACTCTCCTGGCTTTCCTCATATCAATGTGGCCCATCTTATGCTTCTTTTCCAATTTCTCCTTTCTCTGGCCTAATAATATTGAAGTATGCTGGGGTTGAATCCTTGGTAATCCCTTCCTCTATTTATATACTATCCTGAAAATTTACCTAGTCTCACAAATTTAAATATCTTTCATACAAGAGTTACTTCAGGGTTCATGTCTTCAGCCTGGGGCCTTTTCATAAATTCCAGACTGCAACAACTAGTCCCTGTTTAATTGCACTTGAATGTCCGATAGGCATTTCACATTCAATAGGTTCAAATATAAACTACTGATTTTCTGTATCAAACTCCTCCATTCCATTCTTAATCCCAGTTAATTACATCTTAATTTTTCCTTTTATTCATCTCAAAAACTCTGTAGTTATCCATGACAGCTCTTTTTATCATACCACAATTCAATGCAACAGTAAATGCTATTTCTATGTGAAAAATAAAGAACCCTACCCTATTCTCTGCTTCTCCCTTTGCCCTCTTACAATCCATACTCAAGTGGTAGACAGAACTATCCTTTGTAAATGCAAACAAAACTGTATTATTCCTCTGCTCAACTGTCATCCAGTGATTTATCACCTCAATTAGAATTAAAAGCTAATTCTTTTATGATCATTTACAAGTTTATTGTAAACTTGGCACTTCTCTGATCTCATCTCCTCCTTTCCACATTGATTTGCTTGATGGCAGTTTCTGTGGGATGCTTGCCATTCTCTGAGAACACCAGACACACTCCCACCTCAGGCCCTTTGCACCAGCTGTTCTTTCTACCTAGAATCCTCTTCCCTCAGATGCCCACACAGCAGACTCTGCTTAGAGCCTTTGCTCAAATGCCACCTCTTCAACAAATCTGGGACCCTGTGCACTCTATTTAAACCTGAATTTCTCCTCTCTGCCACCTGAAGTAATTTTGTTGTTGGTTTTTTCCATCACATTTAGCACAAGTTACCCTATGCTACAGCTTGCCTATAATGTATGTATTTAATGTTTGTCTCCCCCAAAACATGTAGGATCCATGACAACAAGGGAGTCACAGTGTTTTGCTCACTGACATGTCCCAGTTGCCTAGAAAAATACTGATTTGCAAAAGAAAGAAAGGAGAGAGTGAGAGAGGAGGGAAGAAGTACACCATTTTAGCCATGTGGGAACCATTCATTTGCCTATACTGGCCTCAGCTTTAATCTCAAAACAAAGGAGTTGAAACAGTTGAACTCTAAGATCCCTTCCAATTCTAATTTTAGAGACTATAAACTACATAAATTAAAAAGGGCTTACAAAACATGTAAAGAGCAGTTCAACTTCTTATGGTGTGAACTCCCAGGACAAGTTGGAGGCATGGTAAACTGTGACTGAGCCTCCTCCCTCTATTCTCAGCCTTCCATGAGGCTTCCTGGCTGAATCACTTTAGCTCTCCTTCAGATGCACTGATCCTGGAGAAGCGAGAACCTCTATCCCATACTCCACCAATGCACAGGCTATACAAATAGAGTCTTCTTCATGAGATTCCCAAGACATATGTCTGCAAAATTTATAACTGGAAATTATCACTTGACATGCCCTAGTTAGACTGTTAAAGTTGTACTCCACCTTCACCCAGATCCCTATCATCCTTTAGTTTGTGGTATTATAGCAAAGCCCTTGTTGTTCTCATCTGCACTGTCAAGCTTAGTAGACCCTAAACTGCTCCCATGATCTCTTGAATCTCTGTGCACTTGGATACAGAGTTCCTGGAATGGAAGTTGTTGTTCCTGCTTTTCTCCCACAGGACAAATGCTATTCCCTAAGAAAAAAGGAAATGCTGTAGCAGCCACAGCCCTGGGCCTGGTGCAAGATACAGGCACACACAGCGAATTTCACCTAACTGTGCAGCATGGGATCTTGCTAGCAGCCTGGTAGGGACCTGTGCCAATTCCACCATCAGCCCAGGATGTTTTTAACATCCCTGGCATCCTGCATGGGCTCTGTCCAGCCACCCCGGAGCAGTGTAGCAGCCACAGCCCTGGGCCTGGCACATGCTACAGGCACACATAGTGAATTTCACCTAGCTGTGCAACTTGGGACCTCATGACCAGACCTGTAGGGACCTGCTCCAAGTCCTCCATCAGTCCGGGACCTTTGGAGTATCCCTGGGGTCCTTCCTGGGCTCTGCACAGCCACCCCAGAGCCGCATAGCAGCTGAAGCTCTGGGGTGGTTATACAGTGAATTTCACCTAGCCAAGCAGCTTGGGACCTCTCAAGCAGACCTGTATGGACCTGCACCAATAACATCATCAAATGGGGATGTATGGAGCCTCCCTGGGGTCCTGCCTGGGCTTGGCCTAGCCACCCCAGAGCAGCATAGCACCTGAATCTCTGGGCCTGGTGAGAGCTGAAGGTGTGCACAGCAAATTTCACCTAGCCATGCAGCTTGGGACCTTGCTAGCAGCCTGGTAGGGACCTGCACCAATTCCACCATCAGCCTAGGACATTTGGAACATCCCTGGGGTCCTGCCTGGGCTTTGTCCAGCTATCACCCAGTAACAGAGCAGCCACAGTGGTAGTCTTGGCTGGAGCTGAAGGGGTGCACTGTGAATTTCAACTAGCCTTGGAGCCTCTTAACTGTGCATGTTGGATATACCTGCATAAGAGGAATACAAGAAAATGACAACACGAAAGAGCAAAATGCAATCTTATACCTGCAGACCGTCCCAAACAATCCAAAGAATCATGGACATAGAACAAAGTACAAGCCACACCCTTGAAACTTCTGAAATGATAGCAACTGAAGTAAAGAAACAACTCCATGAAGCTTTAAAGGAAATGAGATTAGAAATGATTTCCCAGATAAAACACGAGATGATAAATGTAATGAAAGAAATGCTAAACATATCTAAAGATGATATAGTTGGAAAAATAGAGGAACACTGCAAAAGGATGGAAACCTTGAATGAAGAATACAAGAAAGAATTAGAATGCATGAAACAGATTCAAAGAGATATCCAGGAAATCAAGAATGCCATTGAAAGCTGGCAAAATCACCTCAATGAATGTGAAAATAGACTTTCAGACCTCAAAGACATGACTGCAGCTAGTGAGGAAGAAAGGAAACATCTTTTAAAAATAACAATGAATCAGGAAATAGCAATTCAGCAGTTGCAAGATGATGCAAAGAAAAACAATATAACACTGACAGGTGTAAATGAAAAAGAAGGAGAAAACACAAATGGTGTAAAAACACTATTTAAAGTAGTAATAGCTCAAAATTTCCCAAACATGGGAAAGGAAACTGACATACACATCAGTGAAGCATATAGAACTCCAATTACCCATAACCAAAATAAATCAACAATAATAATCATCATCCCTGAAATTCAACATAAGAACAGAATATTAAAAGCTGTTAGAGAAAAGAAGCAAATCACCTATAAAGGAAAGCCCATCAAAATTATGGCAGACTACTCAACACAAACAATGAAATCAAGAAGAGCATGGAGTGAAGTATGTCAGGTCCTAAAGGAAAGCAACTTCCAACCCAGACTGATGTACCCTGGAAAATTTTCCTTCAAAATCAATGGAGAAATAACATACTTCCATGACAAAGAGAAGCTGAAGAACTTGGCAAAGGCAATTCTGGGCAGCAAGGGCAGGGTAAGAGGCATCACAATCCCAGACTTGAAATTACATTACCAAGCTACTGTAATAAAATCAGCATGATACTGGAATGAAAACAGACCTGAGAATCAATGGAATAGATTAGAAGATACAACCCCAACTACAAACACACTCAGCCACCTTATCTTTGACAAAGGGGCCAAACATGTTCACTTGAAGAAAGATAGGCTCTTTAATATGGTGCTGGAAAAACTGGCTTTCCATATGCCAAAAACTAAAACTAGACCCAAGCCTATCACCATACACTAAACTAAAGTCAAAATGGATCAAAGATCTAAATATTAAAACAGAAACACTAAATCTGCTGGGAAACAAAGTAGGTAGGAATCTTGAAGACATAGGAATAGGTGGAGAATTCATGAACAAAAATCAAACTACACGGGAAACACTTCCCAGAATCAACCACTGGGATCTTTTCTTGTTAAAAAGTTTTTGCAAGTCCAAAGAAATCTTCAACTGAGTGAAAACTAAACCCACAAATTGGGAAAAAATCTTAGTCAACTGTCCTTCAGACAAGGGTCTTCTATCTAGCACTTATAGAGAATAAAAAAAAAATCAGGCCCTTGAAATTCAAAGACCCAATCCAAAATGGACATCTGAGATGAAAACACACTTCTCAATTGAAGATATACAAATGACAAATAAATACCAGAAAAAATGTTCAGCATCATTGGTCATTAGAGAAATGCAAATTAAAATAACTCTGAGATTCCATCTCACTCCAGAAAGAATGGCCAGGATCAAGCAAGCCACCAACAACAAATGCTGGAGAGGCTGTGGGGAAAAAAGGAACCCTTCTCCACTGTTAGTGGGAGTGTAGACTGATGCAGTCACTGTGAAAATCAGTCTGGAGGTTCATTAAAAGCTAGGATTGAAAGTCCCATTTGACCCAGCAATTCCGCTTCAGCGCATATTCCCAGAAGAGGTGAAATCATCATACCATAGTGATATATGTGCACCCATGTTTATAGCAGCACAATTTGTAATAGCCACATCTTGGAAACAACCCAAATGTCCATCAGTTGAGGAATGGATAAAAAAGATGTGATATTTTTATACAATGGAGAACTATTCAGCTATAAAGAAGGATCACATTGAGGCTTTTGTAGGTAAATGGATGTGACTTGAGACCATACTCCTACGTGAAATAAATCAAACTCACATGTGTAAACACCGCATTGTCTCCCTAGTGTAAGAAACTGAAATACTCAATAAAGTACAAAGTTCCCAATAAATGTGGGAAAAGGTTCTGAAGTGCAATATTGCTTTTATTCTTTGATTTGATTGGTTTAAGTCTGTTTTCTACTATTTGATTGTAATATGTGAGAAGATAGCAAAAGCTTTTTTGAAGAAAAGAAAGGACATTAAGGTAGCCATTGTTAATTTCTTGTTGACTTATTTGAAGGCCTGGAATGCTTTCACTCTTTTGCTTGATCTGGTTTTATATTATTTTGTTTTGTTTGAGTTTATTGTGTGTGAATGTATGAACAACCATTTCAAAGAAAACAAGAGAGACTAGGGTAGCCATTTTTAATCTTCTGTTACTATGTTTTGAAGACCTGTATTGTTTGCAGTGGTCTGTTCTGAAATGCTTTGTTGTGTTTAACTCTGTTCTGTTCTGTTTTGTTTTGTTTTGTTTTGCTTTGCTTTGTTTTGTTTTATTCTCTTTAAAATAAAAAAAGAAGAACAAAAGAAAAGTAAATGCTGAGCTGTGGAAAATATAGGATCCCAGCCCTGAAGGACACTTACTGATGCAGGCAGACAAGAACACCATATGCTGGCTGATTCCATAGCTGCTGTAAGGGAGGATGGAAAAGTGACAGAAATGCCTAGGCTACCCTTTGGTTTGCAGCTTTATGGCAAGACCTGGAAAGAACAAGATGCTCAATCATGGTGTAAGGTACACATCTGTCTGAGCCTTAACAGCTGTTATCCTAGAGTCACCCAATGAAAGGAACCTTTCAGTGAGCACACTGCTCTAACCTGTCTTGCTTCCTGAATTAATCACTTTTCTGCCAGTGGAACACAATGTCAAACACCCACATTGTAAGAGGAGAGGTTTATTTGGCTTGCAGTTTCCACTGAGTTCAACTGACAGTTGGTTGGCTCCAAAACAGAAATGGCATAGGGAAGGGCATAGTTAAGGACAGCTCTTCAACCCATGGCAGCCCAGAAGCAGAGAAACAAGGGAGGAGCCAGGAACAAGAGCACATTTTTCTAGGCCAGGCCCCACCTCCTAACAGCACATTCAACTATGGAACTTATTAATGGATGAATCCACTAATGAGTATAGTGCCCCATGATCCAATTGCTTTCTGTACACATGAGAATTTTGGGAGACATTTTGGATCTAAACCATACCACTTCTCTTCTCATATCTGATCCTGCACTGCTCCAACATGGACCAAGTCCCAGAAGCCACATGTGATTTGGTAAGCCAAAACGAAGCATCAAGCATTTGAGTATATATATATATATATTCTCCATCTCAAAACAAGAATTATTTTCCTGAGAACAATTGGCTCATTTACAAAAGATTCACTAAGTAGGCCCTCAGAAAATGACCTATTCCTAAAAGCTTATCAAGGATCAATCTTGACATGGACAGTAAAGATGCAGCTAATGCTTCTTTAAAAGTCTTACCACTGTCTCCTGCAGAAGAGGAAGATTCTTTGTTTGAAATACCTTTCACCTGCCTCTCTACCTGGAAAACTCCTCACCCTTCAAGATTCCCTGATTTTCCATGTGAAAATTTCCCAATTCAACCAAGCCCAAATTCACACACTTACACCACCTGTAACAGTTGATACTTTGTATCAACTTGAGAAGCTTTTAGAAGTTTTAACTAAATGACTCAGCAAGGGATCAGGGTCTTCATTTTGTAAACATCCTTAACTTCTGCTAGAGAAGGGCACAGAGATGATGTGAGTGCTATATCCACCCTAGGATGGATAGCCTGCTCTCAATATAGGAGAGGAAAAGAGGCTGGCTCTCCCCTCTTTGGGATCTTGTTGCTTTTGCTGTCTTCTGCCACACTGAACTGTTGCCCCTCTGACATGCTACCCTACCTTGGACCCTGCTGATTATGCAGTGAAACCTACACAACCTGTGAGCTAAATAAACCTTCCCTTTCTTAATTTGGGTGTTGGGTATTTTGTCTCAGCAATGAGAGAAAAGTAATAAACAATTATCTTCTGTATAATGTCTCAATATTTGTTCATAATTTGGTTAGTTCACAAACATCTTGAAAATATAGACCTATCCTAAAAATGCTTAATTTTGATACCTCTTTATCTTAGTAGTTTGACACATATTAATTAGACATGTTTAACACTATTATCTGATAATGCACAACCACAGTAATAATACTAGAAAAATATATATTTTAGTTCAGAAAATAGCTAATACACATATATATGACCATTTCTCTTTGGTCCTCAAAATTAGCAAGTTTTTCTTGGTTTTTTAGAAGTATTTTTAGTCTCTTCCATAAGAAAAATGACTGAGAAAAATGCCAGACAGTGTAATCTACAGTGACACAGTTTCACAGTTCTTTTGCTTACTTTACCTGATGAAAATTACTTTTCTGCTTTAATTTTCAACTTTTCCTCAAACAGAAGCTGTTCATACTTGCCCAGAATATAGGTATCAGAGCTAGAGTTGTCAAATACATCAATGTTTAATTCTTATTCAGTCAGTTTTCAAACTTGAAATCTCATTTTACATCACTGCCATCTTAAGCACTGAAGAAAAGTGCAGGAATGATCTGTACAGTTCTTGGGGATAATGAGACAGCTAGTTCTCACAGCACATTGTGATGTGTTTCCCTCAAGCTAGCATATATTTGGTGGAGATTCATCAAAACTGACCAATAGAAGCTGTGGATTCAGCACTAGAAGCAGTGGATTCAGTTTATGTTTAAGTGTATTTTCTCTACACTAGTCTTCATAGAAGTTGGAATAGTTTCTTTTTATAAAAGGTGGCATAGTTTCTAAACCCCCTTCTAAAGAGAGGGGACTTAGATCATGAGTGAAAACAAGAAGGCAGTCCATAGAGAAGGATGAAACTTATAAAAAAAAATGTTTATGTGAGCCAGAAGTTGACAAACTTTACTATAAAGAGTATGTTAGTTACTTTTCCTGTTGCTGAGACAAAATATTTGACACCAAAAGTTAAAGGAGGGAATGTTTATTTAAGCCTCCAGTTTGTAAAGGTTTCAGTTCATAGTTGGCTGGCTTCAAGGCCTGGCAGAGGGGCATCATAAAGGATAAACAGTCGATGGGAAAGCAGCACAGGTAGGATGCAGAAAGCAACAAGCAGCAAGCAGCAAACAAGTGACGACCCTCTTTCTGTCCCTTATATTCTATCCAGGCTATTCATACCCAGGATGGGGCACCCTTAATCCTACCCAGAAGTACACAAAACCAATCAGTGGACTAATTTAGTAGTCACACACCCCTGATCCCACAATTAATTTCAGCATCACATTATATCCAGTCACCTCTGAAAAGCCCCACCTATGACTGTATGAGGGGGTACATGCAGATACAAACCATAGCAAAGAGTCACACACTAAGTATTTTCAGTTCTTTAGGGTATACAGTCTCTGTTGAAACTAATTAAAACTGCTGTTATAGCACAAAAGCATCAAAATAACCCCAAAATGAGCATACATGTCTATGTTCTAATATTTATATAACAGCCAGCAACTCAAAATTTAATGAATCCTAGTCTTGGCCAATTCTTCCCAAATATTATGCACATATTGCCATGGGTACATGGGTATACTGGTGGATTTTAGGTATCTTGCAAATAAATACTATAAATATTAAATTATGGTTGTAATTAAACATTTCCTAGAAACAAACATAACTGCCTTATCAAAATGTGAATTTGTGGGTATTATCTCTCAGTATAAGGCTAATTTCAGTTTTCAGTGGTAAAAATGGAGTTGATTGGAAGAAAAATAGCAAGTAAATAATGAGAGGACATATTGATATTGCAAGTCTTTTAGGTTGTATATGAATAGCCTAAGTCTGGAGACATACTATAAACTACACTTACTTCCTACCTACTGGCACAAAATGACCTCATTTGTTCAGACACACAAGACCAGCATCTGCTTATTGGCAAACCAATCAAGCAAGTAATAAACCTGCCTCCTCTGACTGTAGTTTCTTCAAGATTTTGCATTCAGTACATACTTGAATCTAGTCCTCAATAGCCCTCTGTGGCTTATTTAGGATGAAGTATATCTACTTTAGTAAGAAAGATGAGATTACAGTTGTGAAGGCAGATGTAGTTCTCCACCTATACCTCTAAGGTAGAGAATAGTCCCCATGCTTTACAGATGTTACTTATGTTTGCCTTTCACAGAAATGATGACCTGGGGTCATGATTGCTTACAACTACAGGATAGCACAGGACAGCAAAATTGACCACTTAACAACATGCTTTTTCTTTTTCCCAAGATGACCGATAATATAGAAGTTAATGTTCTGTATCCCAAAGGAGGACTGAGAACCAATTATGCTCTGCAGTTGACTTGGTTTTATTCTAGAATGCTTCCTCTTTGAACCTTCTGAAGACAGCTGACCAATGTTATGTCCACACTTAGTGTGCCAGTGTAAGATCACTTTGAAAAGAGAGAGGGAAAGGCTTCCCTGCAACCCACCTGGTCTGTGATTCTGAAATGAGTTTCTTGTTTTAACCATAACTATTATATTCAGATATTACTTTGATGACCATGTCCAGGTACGGTATTAAAAAAAGTAAAAAAAGGAATGAAATATCTGCTTCCTTCAGTATGGTTAACAAATACTCTTAAAATTTATTAAAATACAACTAAATTCTGAATGCATTACGCAGTCTTTTCAAAGCAGTGCTGAACTCACAATAAAGTGAGGCACATCACCAGATCAATTGGGTTAGGCAAAAGGAGGGTGAGAAAGAGACAATAAGTTGTAACCAGAATAATGAGCAATAAAGAAACAAAAGCCAAGTCTAGAGAGATGACACACATGAGCACTTGGGAGGCCAAGGCAGGAAGATTACCATGAGTTTGAGGCCATCCTGGATTATGTAGCAACACTCTATTGGAAAGAAGAAAGAAAGAAAGAAAGAAAGAAAGAAAGAAAGAAAGAAAGAAAGAAAGAACCAGAATTTTCTTGATGTATCTGGAAAAGGTAGAGTAAACATATCTACAGCAAGGTAGGAATCTGAAGCTAAGTACTCTGCATCAGGCTTAGACTCTCAAAGGAAGAAAAACTGGTCCCAAATCATAGGACTGTGGGCTCCCAGTAAAAATATACAAATTTCTGGTGACAGCAACTCTAATCCAGGCTCTCAGTACCTTGCAGAGTAAGATCAATTGAGAGTGGTCTCAGAATATGAAATTACCAATACACAAAGAAACAAACTACTAGCCGGGCCTGGTGGTGCATGCCTGGAATCCCAGCACTGGGGAGGCTGAGACAGGAGGATCATGGTGAGTTCGAGACCAGCCTGGGCTACAAAGTGAGCTCAAGGCCAGCCTGAATGGCATAGTGAGACCCTGTCTCAAAAAGGCAAGGGCTGGGTATTTAGCTCAGCGGCCTAAGCGTCTGCCTGGCAAGTGCAAGGTCATGAGTTTGATCCCTGGTGCCACAAAAAAAAAAAAAGAAAAAGAAATAAGCTACTGTGAATTACAGTACAAAAAGACACTGTAACATCAGACACAGAGTATAAAATAATATGAATGAAATATTTAAAGATATAAACGATAAAAGTGAGCAAATGAAAGAACCACATTCAAAAGATCTTTCTGTATACATGCTGCCAAAATGAGCACTAAAAAGATCTTTCTGAATTAAAACATAACTAAAATTTTAGAAATGAAAAACATAATAGCTAAAAACTAAAAAGAAAATTGTTTCTATAGCCAAAGAGATAACAGTGAACTAAATAATAAAATTATATGGCAACAACTGCATATCCACATAAACAAAACCTTAACTAAAACTTCACATAATTCAAAATGGATAATATATCTAAAAGCAAAATTATCTAGAACAGAACAAAAAAGAAAAACTTTGTGACGCTGGATTAGGCAAATACTTCATAACTATAACACCAGAAGTACAATCAGTAACAGAAAATAATTGGTTAATTGGGCTTCATCAAAATGTATAATTTGTGCTCTATTAAAGACACTGTTTAGGAAATGAAAATACAAGCCACACATTTAGAAAATATATTTTTGACCTACATTCTAACATAGGATATACATTCCAACTACATAAATAACTCTCACAATTCATTAAGAAATTAAACAATTTATCACCATATGGATAAAACAAGAATAGACATTACCAAAGAAGATAGACATCAAAGAAGTTGTTCCTATTTTTTCTTCACTTCTGTTTACTTTGATTTTATTCTTCCCTATTTCTCTAATTCCTTAAGATATATGCTTGTTAATTTGAGACTTTTTCTTTCTTTCGAATACAAGTGTTCAGTGCTGTAAAATTTGCCCTAAACACTATTTTAGCTGTATTTTACAGAGTTTGATATGTCATAATTGTCTTATTTTCAGTTGAAGACATTATTATTTCCCTTAAAACTTATTATTTGAACTCTGAATCAGTTAGAAATATCTTGCATGATTGTAAGTCTTTGATGATTTTCTTATTATCATTCTATTATCAATTTCTAGCATGATTTTCCTGTGGCCAGAAAACATATTTTGTCTAAAGGGCAAGAGACTTCCAGGAAGATGTCAGAGCAGTAAACAACAAATTAACCACTCTAAGATTTGAAATTCAGATACTGGAAAATAACTAATTGGAGAAGAAAAGCAGAGAGCTGGATCCCTGGGACCCAGAAGGATCTGAATGGAAAATTGGAGCCCACAGAGAATGTGAAGAGACAGACTTCAATGCAGAAAAAGGAAGGGCCTTGTAGCATGACAAAAAAAGACCAAATCTACAGATACACAGTGAAAGTGAGTGACTCTAGAGGCTTTTGTCTTGATTACTTTTCTCTTGTTGCTGAGACAAAATATCTGATACCCAAAGTTAAAGAGTGAAAGGTTTGTACAGATCACAGTTTGTAGAGGTTTCAGTTCCTAATCAGCTGGCTCCAAGGCAGGGTGGTATGGTTGAGGGGAAACAGTCCATGGCATCAGAAGACAGCAAAAGCAGCAAGAGAAAAAGGAGTAGGGGAGCAAGACTCTTTTCCTCCCTTATATTGTATGCAGGCTACCTGTCCTTGGGTGTATGTAGCCCATACACCTCTGGCACAGGATGAGAATGTTTACAAAGTGAGGACCCTGGCCACATTCTGAGTCAATTAGTTAAACTTCTAAACCCCTCAAGTTGACACAATGTATCAACCATTACAGCATGGTAGGAGAATGTGAGCAGTGGATGCTGTGCTACAACAACTGGTGAATGACTGCAGTCCAAGTGGTCCCTGGAGACATTGCTTATTCAGATACCATTTTAGGGAGGGGCCAACCAAACCTAGAACTTGGAACAGCTTTAGATTGGTTTCATCTCAGGACTCTGTCTTGATTACTTTTCTCTCATTGCTGAGACAAAATATCTGACACCCAAAATGAAGGAAGGAGAGGTTTATTTCTTACAGTTCTTGGAGATTTCATTCTATAGTTAGCTGGTTCCAAGGCAGGGTGGCATGGCTGAGGTGCAGCCATTCATGGTGGCTGCAAGCAGCAAGAGCAAACAAGGTAGTAAAAGGGGGAAACAAACTTTCTTCCAGACCTTACATTGGATGTCGGCTCCACCCCTGGGCGTATGCAACACTCACACTGCCAATCCCAGCACTAGACAACAAAGCCATCACAAACACTATGTTCAGCCACTTCCATGACTACATGAGGCTTGGTGGAGGGCCACCTAGACACAAACCATAACAGACTCCCAGTGTTAAAAACCCACAATGACTAGATAAGCGAGAGCCAGAGGAGATATCCAAGGTCAGGGAGCTGTTCAGGCCAGCAGAAGATGCTCATTATATATAAGCTAAATAACACATGCCTCAACCCTGTGACTGGAGTCCAGGATCAGCCAGAACTTCTGTGTATTTGAAAAGACTGGAATCAGTACTCTACCCTAATCTTAATTCAAGCTTGTTGGGATTATCCAGCACTCTGCTCTAATCCCACTGTAGGCTTGCTGAGATTATTCAGAATGGATCTGGGCTCTGACTGCCTCCTTAGTATACCAGCAAGAACAAAGTCACACCCTGAATTGGACACTATCACAAAACTATAGACTCTATGAGATTACCAAAGGTTTTAAATTAGAGAAATTTCTTTCTTTTTTTTCCCCATCAATTATGTGTTTTTGTTGTTGTTTCTCTTGTTTTCTTCTCTTTTTGGGTTTTTTTTTTATTGCTTGTTTATGATGTTTTCATGAGTGTGAACATTGTTTTTAGTTTTCTTTGTTGTGTTCTTGTTTTTGTTTCCTTCTTCTTTCTTTCCCTCCTACTTCACCAGTTTCCTGAGGTTTAGGTAATCTTCCTTTGTCCTTAAGCCATGCTTCTAATCTCTTTCTCTTCTTTTCCTTCTCTATTGTTTCTTCTTCACCTAAATTTTCTTCCCTAAGGGAAAAGTCACTCTAATGAGAGGATATTTACTGTATGTAATTTTCTGATTTGTGTTAGATGGTTATATAAATATAAATCTTGTACTTGTGGCTAAAGGCAACAAGTTAATAGTTATCCCAGATTGTCAATTTCTAGTCTGTGCATGATGCTATTGTTATTGCCAATTGCACTACTTTAGTCAAGGTGATATAGTTGTTATGATCAATTGATCTTCCCTAAATGCCAATACATAGATTGTCGGGGGCAGTGATACACAATACGATAGTCCAGTACCAAAGAACTGGATGCTAGGCCAAACAAACAGCAACCTTTCATCCCTCATAAATTGAAGAGGTAGGATCATGGGATGGACTCAAAAGTCAAACACCTAAAAGACAGCTACACTCAAAAGACATCTCTGAAAAGTGGTCACTTTCTAAGAGGTATCAATACTGAAAAAAAGCAAACTACCATAAGTAATTTACAAGTATCAGTGCAAAAAAAAAAAAAAAAAACAAAGGGACAAAGAACAAGGAAGAAAGCAAGAAAACATGGAAGTTAGATGCAAGCCAGAAGCCCCAGCTCACCCACGAAAATCAAGGGGGCATTGAGGTGGAAGAAATAAAAAACCTCCCAGCTGAATTTTGTGAAATGGTAGTAATGGAAGTAACAAAAGAGATTGGTAAGCCTCTTGATAAAAATAAAACATAGATAATTAAAGAACTGATGCCAATAATGAAGGAAATTGTTATTGAATATAGAGTAGATACAGATTTGAAAAAATAGAGGAACTTAGGAAAGACATAGAAATCATGAATGTCTAACATAGACGAGAACTGGATTCCATAAAATAGACACACACAGAAATTCAGGAGATTAAAAATTCTACTGAAAATATATGCAGAAGAGTCAACCAATGTGAAGACAGAATATCAGATCAATAATACGGGGTTGTAGTTGGTGATCATCAAATGAAAGACTTCTTGAAAATAGCAAGGGACCACAAAAAAATTAATCCAATAGCTGATAGATGATGCAAAGAAGACAAATATAAGATTAATTGAAATCAATGAAGAATCAGAAGATATTGTAAAGGGCATAAAAACCCTGTTCACAGAAATAATCACAGAAGATACTCCAAGCATGGAAAAACAATTTGACATACACATAAGTGAAGCATATAGAATTCCACATAGTCCTGGGGGGGGGGACTACAGCAAGGCATATAATAATCAAGAGTCCAGAAATTCAACAAGAACAATATTAAAAGTTTTTAGAGAAAAGAAAGATATAATCTCTAAAGGAAATCCCATCAAAATCACAACATGCCTCTCAACCCAAGTTCTTAAGTCAAGGAGCAGATAGATAAAATATTTCAAGCCCTAAAAGAAAACAACATCCAACCCAGTTTAATCTGCCCTGCAAAACTCTTTCAAATTTTATGGAGAAATAAGATACTTCCATGATAAAGAATGCCTGAAGAAATTCATGATCACCTAACCAGCACTCCAAAAGTTTCTGATAGATATACTACAAAAATAAAACCAAGACAACAATTTCATGAATCCCAATAGAATGAATTCACCAGGCAAAGCTAGGAATTAAACAGAAGAGAAACAAAAAGGAACTACAAACAGGAAAATAATATGACAAGGATAAGTCAATACATATGTTATATCTATAAATATGAATAATCTCAATTCACCAATCAAATGAAAAAGATTTACAGAATGGATCAAGAAACAAAGTCCAACAATATGCTGCATATGAGAAACATTTTTATTCTTTTTTTGTTTTTAAAATAAAAAACAAAAACACATTTAACTCAAAAAGAAATTCATATACTGAAACCTAGGTGTTTTATTGGCTTTTCTCTTGCTGCTTGATTCCCAAAATTGAGGAAGGAAAAACTTATTTAACTCACAGTTTGTAGAGATTTCAGTCCATAATCCTCTGGCTTCCATGCATGGTGGAACATGACAGAGAGCAACAGTTTATGGTGGTGGAAACTACCAAAAGCAACAAGAACAAAAGGTGCAACAGTTCATAGTAACATAAGGTACCAAAAGCAACATGAGCCAAAAGGGGAAAGCAAGCTTCTTTCCCTCCCTTATATTGCATGCAGGCTACCTACCTTAGGGCAGGTGTAGCACTCACACCCCCAAATCCCAGCACTAGACAATGAAACAATCAGAAACTGGATTCAGCCACATCCAAAAGCCTGCTCCTTCATCCATGATCACATGAGGTTTGGAGGGACATCCAAACACAATCCATAACATTCCACTCGACTCCCCCCAAAGATCCAGTCACATTCTTTTATGCAAAATTCATTCAGTCCATCTCCAACAGTTGCCAAAGTCCTAACAGTTTCAACATTGCTGAAAAGTATAAGTCCCAAGTCTCCTCCAAGATGTAAGGCAAACTTTTAACTGTGAGTCCCTGTACAAATGAAAAGAAAGTTAAACATTTCCAACATTCAATGAACAAGAGAGACATTTCCATTCCAAAAGTTACAAACAGGGTGATACAAAGGAATGGGACCGAAACAAGTCCAAACTCCAGCAGTGCAAACAAGAAGTCCTGTAGTTACACATGCAGCATCTGAGGCAATCTGTAGCAAATTGTGAATTGTAAAAGACTTGTGTGGCCCCACCCTTAAGGCACTTTCTATGGTTGTAGCTCCCACAGCTTCTCTCTTGGGCCTGCTTTGCTTCCTCCTTGCAGCTTTCCTCAGACAATCCATGTTTCTGTATTTTCTAAAACTCTGGGGTTTCCACTGCACCTTTGGCTTCACATTCACAGCTTCAAACACTGCCCTCACAGGGGAACACTGCTTGGCCTTCCAAGCCTTCTGAAATAGAAATGAAAGCCACCTTAACCCCACAATTCTTACATTGTGTATGCACCCAAAACCAGCACCACGTGGATGATGCCAGGGTCTGCTGCCCATGGGAGTAATAGCCAGATTTATTTCTTTCTTGCCTGTAGGGGTTGAGCTCCTGGATTGTTGGGCACTCTGAATTTAATTCTAAGAAACAAATTCTCTATACTGCCTCCAATATGGTACATGGTGCCAGG
>RJWT010008071.1:0-26762 GCA_004365215.1 Cuniculus paca
GCCTTTTACGGGTTCCTCAAGAACGTCTATTTTTAGTTTTAATTACCTTGATAAATACTTCTCTGTTCCAAATATTGCTTGAACTTCTTTAAGCCTTCTCCAGAAATTGCTACTATGATTATTCTGTCCCTGGAGACTGGTGTTATACAAAACCCCAGAAAACAAAGCCTGGCTTTCCCTGTGCAGTCACAGGAGAACTTAGAAAAAATGCATTCCAGCACACGCAGGGGCACAAGCGCATCTCTCTCCAGCACCCTTCTCCTGGTTTCTGTTCAATATTATACTATAAGGACTATTTACGTCCTTCCAGATTAATGGCATGCTTGTATTTCTATCTTCTTTTTTTTAAATTCATCTGTGACTTTATTTTCCACGTACTATTCTCCAAACTATTACCAACAGGATAAAGCCCCCCAAATCCTTAGCAGTACTTACCAGATCACAGCTTGCTTGAGAGATTCTATCTTGATTCTGTCGGCTACTTCACAGCTAAAACTACCACTCTGTCCTCAACATTTCTCTTCCAAATATGAGCTTCGGGCTGCAGTTTTCACATAGTATATGCATTCTTTATTTATGTTTGTGGTCACCGTTCCCATTATTTTCTTCCTCAGTCTCCAGGTTGTCTAGATGTGATCTTTCCTTGGAGGTTTTCTGTGACTCCCTACCACTAGCCGCATTACTGAATTACACATTCTATCCAGTTTAACAGATCCTAAAATTTTAGATTTAGCTATTTATTATCTGCCTTCAGAAAATGTGTTACTCACTTGATGTTCTTGCCCCTAGCATGATGCTAAGACACAGTCAAACCTTGATATGAAATGTTGGAAGGAAACCTTAATTACCTTAAATAAGCCATGCAAAATTGAAATTAAACTCTTTTCATTTTGCATAATAATATATATTAAGCTAACTTGTGATTCTCTTTCAGAATTTCTTTTAATGCTAGGTCCGCATTGTATCCTCTAATTTTGCTTTATTATGTAAAGTCTCAGAAAAAGAGATGGTTTAGAATCTTAATTTTCTTTGAAAGTACAGTATCTATCATGGTCAAATAGTTTCTCAAAGAATAGGGTAAAATGTCATTTTTAGAATGTTAAAAGAGGGATCACATAAAAAGGCTTCATTTTACATATTCTATTTTCAATATCGAGGTGACACATTTGAGGATTCTGAGATATTAATTGAGTCTAAAATATTGGACTATCAACTTTAAAATTGTGTTATATTATTTTAGCAGAAATATTCTCAAATTTGTATGTGTGGTCTGTATATTTGCTTATGCATGTAAATGTAGATAAATATATATGTACACACATATAGATGGAGGAGAGTAAAAGAGGGTTACAAGGAAAGGTAGGATGAAGAGATTTTCCCTACTTGAGCAGACATGAGGGAAAAATAGAGACAGGCTGACAAAGCTCCAAAGAGGCTTATATCCTCCAGTGACTTAGAAGACCTCGCAATGCTAGCAATATTTGGACCTTGTCGGATCTCCTGTGGGTTTCCAGAGGAAAATAATAGCTAGGATTTACCTCCACGGGGAAGTGCGGAGATAGCCATCTTGATCTCTTCATTCCACACAGACTTTCTAATTGTGTGTTACTCTTGAGCTTTATTTCATTTTCCAAATTACATTTTCACAACATGAAAAAAAATTCTGTGATGGCTAAGAAAACAGATTCATTCAGCTTTTACTGCATACCTTGCCTTCTCTTTCCTCTTTTCCAGTTAAACTACAAGCAATTAAACCTTAGGGAAAGAATTCTTTCCAGTTAGGAAATCTACTGAGGATGCATATCTCTTAGAGTATTAGAGTGAAAATACTGATCTATAAGTTCCATGAATAATTGATAGCATCAATGATTTTTAATTTTTATTTAAAATGTATACATTTTAATAACTTAATGGGGTGTATATGAGAATGGTTCTCTATAGTGACTAGCACTAGGATTTCTTAAAGGAGCTGAGTGTTTCTTGCACTCTGTTTGTGTTCGTGTTGCTTTGATGAAGTTGCTGAGCACCACTGATCTTGGTCCGAACCATCATTTCTAAACACTTGCAGATGCCTTTATACTTTTTCAAATGGTTCTTTGGTATGTCCTTGAAAAAAATTATGTCTGTAATGTTACTTTTTCAGCTTTCATAAATATATATATTTCATAAATATATATAAATTTCATAAATATATATATATATACTGTCTTTACTGTATGACTTACTAAATCCTTGCATGCTGGTTATGGGGTTTACAGGTCTATGCTAAATGCAGAAGTGTAATTTTCTCCTTGTAATGGAAGATACATTGATACCTAAATTTTAAAAAAAGAAAAAGCTCAGTTCTCACATTAACTCCAAGTGGTTTATTTAACAGATTGTGGATAGGTTAGCGTTTGTTTTCTGACTTCTCATATGTACGTTTATGGCAACCGAGGAACATTAAGGAACAAAGGACTATGCCATACATTCATCATGGTGACCCAGGCATCTTTTTACACTCCTTTGACTTCATGCTGCATCTTCATGCTGCATGTTCCTTTTCCTTATCAAACAATTAAATAAAGTAATCTCTTAATTTCTGTGTGTAGTAATGCAAAGGAATATTTCTGACTACAAAGATCAAATTCATGTTTGCTAGAATATGCATCACATGCATTCCCATAATAGGTATGTGTCCCTTATACACTATAAATCGTTTCTCCCTCTCACAGCTTTAACACTAGTGCGGGTCATTTGATAACTCTTATGAATTTTAACCAAACAGAAAAAAATCGGATGAATCGTCAGCAAATTGACTAACACTCACATGGTGATGTTACTGAATTAAAGCTAGTTTCCTGGAAAATACCCCATGTTTTTCAACTTGTTTCACATTACTTTCTAGAATAGCTCTGATAAAATTTGCAATTATCATTCTAGTCCCAACACTGGGGGATTTTGATATTACAGTGGTAATGACACATAAAATATTTTTGAAGGAACATAATCCCTAAAATAAGCATGCCTTAGGCTAAACTCAAAGGCCAACGAGTAAAACTATTTTATAAGGCTTTAATTTGATCAGATATGTAACAAGTAAATGCACAAGGCTAGAAAATGCCTGAAAAACATTATTGCCTAAAACAGGAACTAATTTCTTGTTATTGTATTTTATAGTCACAGAAATTGGGAAGGAAGGCCTTGGGCTTTAAACGAAGGTAAGCAGATGAAACCGAGACCTCTATTTAAACTGCATCCTCAGTTGAATGGAGAAAATATGTATTTCCCCAATAATGCTTTAATATTAAAGTATACTTCACCTAACAAAGTTATAGTGACACCAACATAAATTTGGTAGCTACTGGGCCACTGTATCTTTATTTTTGTTGCATTCCAATTTTTCATGTTATATTTTAGTTATCTTCTCATATGCAGTTGAAAGTTATTAGAGGCAGAAAAATAAACATTCCCATGAATGAATCCCCAGAACCTTCGATGCCAGGATAGGAGGTTGAGATGATGGACTTTGAGATAAGATGACAATTGCGGGTTATCTGGGTACACACGATTGAAACACCAGACTCCTTAAAACAGGGACGCTTTGCTTTCTCTAGGCAGAGAGACGCAATGAGAGAAATAGGTTCAGAGAGATGTACCGGGATGGTTTAACTTACTCGCTGACTTTCAAGAAGGAGGAGTAGGCCATAAGCCAAGGAAAATGGAAGCATCTGGAAGCTGGAAAATATAAGAAAATGAGCCTGCTCTAGAACCTCCCATGAAAGAAAACATGAAACGAAGCAAGAAGGTCGCTACGTAACTTGATCTTACTCTGTAAGACTCATGGGGAATTTATATCCTATAGAATCATAGGAAATCTATAATGTTTTCATCCATTAAGTCTGTGATGACTTACTACAGTAGCAGTGAAACATTAACACAATAATTACATTTGTGTTTTAAAAATATATCTCAAATGAGAACTTTGATTTTCGAGAACTAAAATATAAAATCTATTTACATTACTCATAAAAACTGAATTTCCACATTCATTTTTATAAAATGTATCTTGGTCTTCACCTACCAATCATTTGTTGGCTTTGTGGTAGGAATGGGCTTTGTTCTTTTTTCTTAACTGAAGCTTTCTTTATCACAAATTTATTTAACCATCTACTTTTCACCTGTTCAATACAAGAAAACTAGATAATCTATTGCTATTATAATTTAATTAATAATTTATAATTACAAAAAGTCAGGTCGCAACATATATTTATATATTAACGCTAAAGAATACAAGCAAAATAACATACTTTAGACTTGTCAATTTAAGCCCATTGTTGCATCTATTATTTTACGTTGTTTTAAATCTTTCTGATTTTTAAATGTCCTCAAATTGTACATTATTATCATAGATTATTTGGATTATTTTAGTGTCAAAGATTATGGAATGTTTAACACCTCCATGGTGTATAATTGCTTCACTCAGTTCACTTTTTTCTTTAGGGTTTGATTTATTTCTCACTGACATTTATTCCTCACTAGATATAATGTTTTACAAAAAACCAACTAAGCACAAAGAAGGAAGTATTGGAGAAAATGAAGAAAAAATTGACAAAACATGTAGGAAAAAACACAAAAAATAAATTTTTTCAACAGTAATTATATCATATGTAAATGAAATAGTCCATCATTAAAGATAGAGATTAGTGGTTTACTAACTCATTTTTAATAAATGATCAAATATATGAAGTCTACAAGATAATCAATTTAGTTTCCAGACATGGTCAGCTTGAAAGTAAAGTTGTGGATCAAGGTATTTCAGTGCCTATACTTGTATCAAGCAAAATATACATTAATGCAACATGTCAAAGAAGATATTGTAGATAAATATCTTCTGTTTTAAGGATCAATTTGCCAAGAAAGTAAAAAAAAAACATTATATTCAACAAACAAAAAGGTTCCAAATGTTTGATGCAAATACTAAATAGAATTGGAAGGAAAATAGACATTTCTACACTAATACACAAAGACTTCAATATAGCACTCCTACTTAAAGATGGAACACAGTGACAAAAAATTAGTAGGGAAGCAACATTTCAACAACACTGCACCAATAGATCTAGCACACAAATATAGGACACACCAACCAACATCAGCAAACTACAATTTCTTTTCAACTGCACATACAACACTCTCCAGAATTCACAGAACAAATATCGACACATTTGAACTCATACAAAGCATTTTCTCTAAAGGCAAAATAATAAGTGAAAGTAAAAGACTTTCACTGAAAATACTACAAAAATTGAAAAAGATTTAGATTGAACAAAGAAAAAAATAGAAAAAATGACAATTAAATCCAGATCATTGTGAACGTGTTACTAAAACTTCAAAGAAAGGACTCTAAGAGGCTATCATGAACATTTTCATACCAATAAATAAGACAACTGAGATTTCTTGGAAAAACACATGACCACCTAAAGTGACTGAAGAAAAATTAGAAATTCTCAAAAGACTTGTACCAAGGCAACTGATTGAATCAAACATAAAAATATGCTTTAGTAAAAAAAATAAATAAATAAATGGTTTGGGACCCAAAGACTTTTCTGGTACGTTCTATATAATATTTGAAGAATTAATATCAATTCATCTCAAACTTTTCAATAAATGAAAGAGGAGGAAACATTTCCTAATTCATTCTATAAGGCCAGTATCACCCTGATACCAAAACCAGATAAAGAAAGCAGAAGAAACAAAATTTATAGAAAATTAATCTTCATGAATATAAATGAAAAAATCCTCAATAAAATGTCAGCACAGCAATTCCAAGGGCATATTGAAAGGATTATATATCATGACCAAGTTAGACTTATGCAGAGAAAGGAAGGGTGCTCTAACATAAAATCAAAGTACCACATCACATTAAGAGAACAAAAGGGGAAAAAAATCTATGATTGTCTTAACTGATGCAGGAATAAATATGTGAGAAAATTCGTCCTTGTAGGGATAAAAACTAAAAACCTTTAAGATCTAAAAGTAGAGGAGAATTTTCTTAACATGATAAAGGATGTTTATGAAAACCATAAAGCTGACATCATAATGAAAAATTTCAGACTTTCCTTATAAGTAAGGAAATAAGTCCAAATACCTACTCTGATCACTGCTGTTCAATAGTGTATTGGACATTCTAGGTACAGAAACTTAGACAAGGAAAATATATAATGGTTGTGAAAAATTGGAAACGAATAAGTAAAACTATCCATATTCACAGGTGACATAATCCTACATAGGAAGGGGCAATAAGAACACTATCAAGGCTAACAAACCAGTGTAGCAAATTGTAAATTCCAAGATCGATACAATAAACCAGTCGTATTTCTATACATGACAGATGAAAAAGCCAAAATGGGAATTAAGTAAAAGTGACAATAATTTCTAAAAAGTTTAAATACTAAGGAATAAATTTAACTGAGGAGATGAAAGAATTACACAGAAAATGCCAAAAAGCATTTGTGGGAATACAGTGAAAAGAGTTAAATGAATGGAAAGATGTCCACAATAAGAGATTCAAAGACAATGTTAAGATGTCAGTAGTATCCCAAGAAACCTACAGATTCAATGCAATCTCTATCAAAATCCCAATCATGATAGCAGAATAAAGGAAAAAATTATACACTCTCCATAGATATAGAAAATGCTTCTGACATTTAACACTTTCATGTTAAAAAATATGAAAACTCTCGAAAAATTGGTATAGACAAAATGTATATCAACACTACAAAGTCAGTACATCACAAACCAATTGGTAGCATCATATTCAGAAAAAATGTTGAAAGGTTTTTTACTAAAATGAAATACAAGCCAAGGATACCACTCTCACTACTTTCTACTCAACAAGATTCTGAAAAGCCTCGTCAGAAAAAGTGCACACAGAAACACAATAAAGGCCACCGAACTAGAAAGGAAGAAGAAAAATTGCTTCAGTTTGTAAATTACATGAAGTTGTATAAGTAAAACTAGAAAAATGTCATATAAATTTGTTAAGGTAGTAAAACATGAATTCAGGAAAATTGCAGGGTTTAAAATCAATATATGAAAATTAGTGTTTGTACACTAACAATAAACTTTCTGAAAAGGAATCTAAGAAAACAAGCTGATTTTTATAACATAAAAACAACAAAATATTTAAGAATAAATTTAACTTTGTAAATAAAAAAAAATCTGCCTTAAAAAATGTAAAACATCAATGAAAGAAGTTGAAGACACATGAATACTTGGTTCAGAGATCAAAATATTATTATCATAAATCTATACTAACACAAAGTGACTTACAGAGTCCATGAAATCCCTGTTTATGTACAAGTAAAACTTTTATTTCAATAGAAAAACATTGCCCAAATTTGTATAAGAACAGAGAGGGTCATATAGGCAAGACTCCCAAGATTTGGTAGCTTTATTAAAATGAGCAAGAGACACCTGACCTAGAATGTTTGCTTTCCCCTCTCATGATGCCCTCTATTATGTTATGATGTAGCAAGACAGCTCTCATGAGATGCTGGTACCATGTCTTGAATTTTCCAACCTCCAAACAAAAAGCAAGAGAAACCTTCTATTCTTTATAAAGTATCCAATCATGGGTATTTTGTTATAGCAACAGAAAGTTGATCAAGCAATTATTGCTGTTTCTCTCTGTGTGTGTCTGTCTGTCTCTTCTCTTTCTGTCTCTTTCAATTTCTCTCTCTCAAAATCTCTTTCTCTCCCTCCTTGCATCCCTCCCTCCTTGCATCCCTCCCTCCCTCTCTCTGTTTTTCAAATGAAGAAGTAAAGTCTCTTAATGGCAGAAACTGACTTCCTGGAGTTGTACAGAAACAGTGGTGCTCTGAAGGCTAAATGAGTCTCTAAGGCCAAATGTAGGAACAATACTGACTTGCCAGCCTTTGTTTGTTTTTATCTCATCCTTATGATCATGTTCCTCACAAAATAAGAAAAACACAGCAAAGCTAAATGAGGTAGAAATACCATCAGGAAAATCTATGAGTAGGTACTGTCTCTTTAGTCTTTCTTTTCTTTCTTTCCTTTCTTTCTTTCTTTCTTTCTTTCTTTCTTTCTTTCTTTCTTTCTTTCTTTCTTTCTTTCTTTCTTTTTCTAACAGAACTGGAGCTTCAGACACAGATCTCTTCTGAGAAATAGATTATATACTCAGTATTTTGGCCTTTTAACTTTTCATACTGTGTTGTGCTCTTTTCAACAAAAATATTTTGTATGAGGTGTTTTCTGTGTTTTTTTCTTTATGGTCAGTTCAATTATTCAACTCAGATTGCTCTAGTTTTCCTTATTATTAGGCAAAACCATCATATTTGATGTGAAAAATGAGTTTGGATTTAATATGAGTAATTATAATCAAATTGATGCTTTTTTAAAATAGCTTCATAAAAATCATGGGAAATGGGTCTTGAGACAGAGTTCTGGCTTCACACACCCAGTGTATGCAGAGGCTGGATTTAAAATGAAGAAACTGTGTGATACCTAAATGCCGAGGCTGTGGCTCTGGAAGTATAAAACCATTATTATTTTATTGTTTATCTCCCTCTCTTTCCTACCATTAAATCTTCTTCTCCTCCCAGTTTACAAGACTCTAGACTTTGAAAAAACAGTCAAAAGAAGCATAGTCTGAAATAGCATTGATTTGCATTTGTCATATTTTGTAATGTAAAATGTAGCTAATTGTATTTTGAACATGAAAATGAGAATAAACACACATAATCAGATTTTTTAATGTGTGGCCATCTCTAATAATATTGTTCTACATACAACTTTTTGAAGTGGAGACTTTTAGCACCTACTGCAGAGAAAAGATTTCAGTGTCAGTGAACTAACTTAAAGCACATTAGCAGAAGTTTCTTCAGTGAGCACTGTCTCACGTGAAAAAAAGGATGGATTGGATTCATATCTGAAACAAGACAACGTTTTCCATCTGACCTCATTATGTTTCTCTGGAGTGCAACCCTGGGTTTCTGCCTGAACTGAAATGCATTATGGGGAAACCAAGTATAAAACTGTTCAGTACTGCCATAACTGACGTATCTTAATAAGATGGGGTATTTATTGTTTTGCTACTATCAAAGTCATTCTGATGTGTTCGATCCTTTTGTTAACACAGTCCCCTTAAGTGAAACCATGCACTAATGAAAGAGCTTACGCTGCTTGGCTGGAAGCAAAGTAACATTACTGTATATCACAGATACTTACATTAGGAAATTTTTATGGATAGATTTTTAGAAATTCAACTGTTGTAACCTTATAAATAATTAAACACACAAATTATCATAGTTGCAGCCAGTTTCCTTTTTCATGAGTGTTGATGATCAGTTCAAGAATAAAAGCGATTTACAGAATTTTTCCTTGTTGCTGCTCATTCTAAAAAATTATTTACAGGCCAGAAATAAGGCAAAAATTTACCCTAGGTTAACCATGTGCTACATAGAAAGGTAGCATGTCTTGCAGCTTTCTATGTGTAAAAGATTGTATCTCCATGTGTGTATACATTTACATACATCAAGCTAATATCCAAAGAAGCATGCCATTTTTATATTACTATATCTCTGTGTTTTATATTACCATATCTCAATATATGTTTGTACATATATATATACACACACAAAATATGTAATCCTATTTTTTCAAATCCATAAAGGTAGGGAAAATATAGACTTTAGTATGTATTGCTATTAAATATGTTTGAATAACCTTCAAGCCATTTGTAAATTATCAGTATACCTACAAGAGCACCACTGACAGAAAACTACTCAAAACATGTAATTATATTGAGGGAATTATAGAATTAATTATAAAATTTCCATATAGAGAAATACATTTAGATATAGATGCAATCAAATGCCCTGCTTTGAAAAATTAACTTCAATGTTCTGTATTTATTCATATTAAAATTTGAGATAGTTATACAGCTAATTTCACTCTGTTCCTTGAAAAAAATGTTTTGTGCTAATATTGTTTAGACAAGATCTCATTCCTATATCCTGTACTCTGAATAACTACTACAAAGACAATAATACTCAGTGTATCAACTATTGTAACTATCCTACTAACCTGTTTTGGAACTCCGTTTCATTGTTTGTTTATCTTTTTTTCTCCTAAGAATAAAACAAAATTTGACATCTACTTTTGTTTCTAACTGCTAAAGTAACACATTATTAAACAAATTTCTCTACTTTGACCAGTTTGTAATACATTAAGTACCCAACTATGGAAGCTGGTAAATAGGATGGCTTCAAAAAAGTTTTGACAATTTAATGTAATCAATCAGTCATTCAGTGAGTATGCTTAGTATGAACTCTAAAACTTTCTGGCACACAATGAATATTTTTAATTTGATAACTAGAGACAATGAATCTTATCTTTTAGAAAATGAAATGTTGTGTGGTCCATGACAGTTTTACTTTGTAGAAAATTAACTTTTTTATTCCAAAAGGCATCATTTATGAAATGTATACTGCATCTGAGATACAAAGAGTGAGAAAGCTACATGGTGAATGTTTAAATTAGTAAATGTATTACACTAAGCCACATTGACATGAATCACCCTCAAAATATTTCCTCACTTTAAACACACTTACCTCATCATTCTTCTACTTTCTGAAGCAATTATAGAAATCCTCTTTTGTGAGTCTTTATGATGTATAATCAAAAATACAATGGATGCTGCCACCAAATGCCATCCAATGGAAAATCATTAGGGTGTATCCTCATCTACCTTATTTACTGGATTGCCACTATGCAAGTTCTGGTTTCCCCCAAAGTCAAAATGACCAGGAAAGGTGAACATTTTGAAATAATTTAGGATGCCAAGAGAGCTAAGAAAATGCAACTAAAGACACTTGTAAAAGATTTCCAAAATGCCTTCAGAAAGTGATGATAATATAATGTAATGTCAATTCTTTCCAAAAGTTTATCTTCCCAGACCTGAAAGAGAAAAATGATAAATATGAAATAAATCTTCATTGGTTGACAGTTACACAAGATACCTAACATGTACCTCTCCATGTTATCAAGCATATGAAAACCAAAGACCAAGAATATTTCACAGAAGAGAAGAGGAGTCATAATAATGATGTAATCTCCCAGACTGCATCTGTGACAGAATGATCATTAAGGACTAGCAAAATGCAAATAAAGACTGGAGTTCTGTTAAAAATGAAACAACTTGCATATGACTTGGAAATCTACCAAACAGTTTTTTTATATTATGAAAGAAGAACCAAGGTTTCTTCAAGAGAAAATCAATTATGAGTTTTTTAGTAAATTAAAGATGAAGAAAACTCAGCATCCTGATTGACCTGGCCAACATCTCTTGGCTAGAATGACATTAAAGATCACAATGTACAAATTCATGATTTAAGGATCTTAAACATCATTGGCCTAAGGTTTGCAACTATTTTCTGCAGAATTGAGGAGCCTTTGAGAGAGCAGTACTAGTCAGTGGAAGACCTGGAAAGAGCCATGCCCTATCTCCAAATCTACTAGACAACTGTAGACTTACACAATAGTTTATTTCAAAAGAAGGATCCATGGCTTAGGACACAACAGAAGAAATTTGGTGTGAAAAATCAATAATCTAGATAAATGCTCATCAAAATTTAATGAGTACAGGCATCACAAGGGGTCTATTGAAATCATACTGTAATCTGACAGATCTAGGCTGAAAAGAAACATTTCCAAAAAGCAATGCAAACAGGCGATATCTACGCTTCTTGTGAGAGAACAGAGATCTAGCTCAAAAGTCACAGAGGAAAGTTTGCCATTGCTTTTCATGGGCTTTCTAATTTTGATACTGGTCCATCAAAATTCTTCATAGTTAGCTAAGTTTTATTTGCAAAATTAAAACTTAAAACTTAGTTGGTTGACCATTTCTGACTGCTCAACCTGCCCTTCTCACTCTTAGCTTTCATAATAACCCCGAACCTGGATCTCATGAAGCCAACTGCCTTGACTATCTTCTCATCATCTTAAAAAATAACTACTCATTCCACCAATGAAGTCAGATCCCTGCAAGATGTCCTTGTGGCATTTACACTTAAACAGATATGAGGGCAAGCCCAATCTTCAAGAAAAAAGGAAGGAAAGTAGATGTTTGGGATTTGTATAAACTCATTCTTTTATATTTCATCTGTACAATTACCTTACTACTTGTACATTAAAAAATGTATTTTGTGTTTATTACATTTACATTCTCTTTATGATTGCTCCAAGCTTTTCACACACTCAAAGGCCAACTTTTTTCCCAAAATAGCACTCATTTTGTTTTCAGCTTTCTAATATGGAGATTCTGAGTTAAAGACTTCCCTATAGTCCTGACACGACCTCAAATAACTGGAAGGTGCATCTCTTCCTAATTATTCAGGTACACTTAGAGTGGTAAGCACTACCCACCTTTGACTAACATTGTCTTCTAGAAGGACATCAATGACCAGTTTGCAATTCCAATGACCTCTTTGTTTTCTTCAGGGCCTGACATCACGGGATACTGCATTTGGAAATCATTCGTTCTTCTCCAATTTCAGTATGTTTTAATTTATTTTCTGAACTTCTACCTTTTTATACTTTACGTTTATATTTGGGGTATAAAATTAATTTGTAAGACGTGTGCTTAGACTTGAATCTAATTCGCTGGCTTGTAATCTTAGCTCTACCATTTTCTAACTTTGTGATTTGTAAGCTGCATCACTTAATGTGCTTTAATATTTCTATCAGTAAAGTTGTGATAATAGCAACCTCCAAGTCATATGGCTGCTGAATGGATTAAGTCAGGAGCTACTATATAAATAAAATGTTGCCTATAAGATAATAAGTGCTACATAAATGTCCATACTTGTATCCATCTCAGTAATTCTTTTGGTTAGATTATCCAACTTCATTTTTAACCCAGAATTTCTCAATATCAACTACTGATATTTGAAACTGGGCCGTTCTCTGTTGTAGGGAGCTATTCTCTCCATTTTTAAGGAGCCGTGTTGAGAAATATATTTAGATTTTACCCACTAATTCCAGTAATAACTCCAGTCCCAAAAATAAAAATTATCTTCAGATATTACCAAATATTCCCTGAAGCCCAAATTGTCCTTGTCCTTATTAAGAAATAGTATCATAATATCTTTCTGTCTAAGAATATTTTTAAATGCGTATCTCTTTGGTGTTTCAACATATACCCAAAGGCAAATCTACCATGTTCTCCCCAGATAAGTTTTACATACTGTTCTACATGCTTTATTAAGTAATCTTGGTGGAAAACAGAGACCTTGTCTTTTTGGTGTTGCTTTCCACAGTGAATCTAGTATGTTATGTTGAATTGAAAGTTCTAACATTCTTACCATGTATCCTTTATGAATTCCAACATTATCAAAATCAGTTCTTTCAGTTTACAACAAAGTTTTGCTGACACATGGTAAACATATTTCAGACAAGACAAAGATCCAGTCTGTCATCATGTGCCTTATATTCTAGTGGGAGAAATAAGTAATCACAAGTGAATAGATTAATACAGGGGATACTTTAGAGTAATGATAGATGCATGTAGAAAATAAACCTGACTTAGGGGCTGGAAGAGAAGTAAAAGATGGTATTTTTATTATGGCATTATCAAAGATAATGGTATTATCATACATTGGCAAACGTGATATTCCAACTTCTTCCTATGGAGTGTCTAACCATACAAAGATCTGGGGGTCAGAGCTGCAGAAATAAAATACTCAAGGTGGCAATGAATCATGTATTTATGAGAAAGAGCAGTGAGGTCAAGATATTAAAGTTTGTTCAACATGTGGGATTTTGCTCAGGTTGTTTTTAAAATGAAAAGAATGAGTCAGATCCAAAACGAAAACAGAAGCAAAATATCAAAATGGCAAAGAAGATCAGAATGATCAAACTGGATGAAATTTAACTGAATCACTTTATTTCATTGATTTTGGTATTTTTAATTATCTTAATTTTTAGTTGGTGACCAAAATTAATTATTTTGTTAAAATTAGCATTAAATATGAATTTTAATGAAAACGTTCATCTATTTTAGAAGAATTCACCTATACAATTTGTGCTTAAGTTTTAGATTTGATATAAGCCAATTTTCTTAACTTTATGAAATTGAGGCAATTCTGAGAACAAATATACATCTAAGGTTATTTCAAAAGCTTTTGGAAACATTTTTGCATAATATTGCAGCATGAGAATACTTCATGAAAAACATGAATTTTAATCTAATGTTATGAAAAACTTAAACAGTTCAAGCTATGAGTCCAGAGAAATGAGTTCAGTGTAAAAATTTTCGCATGCCACTTGCGCTCTGTAAGTCATTTAAGATGCAACATATTTTAAAAGTTAACATAGCCCCCCAAATTAACTGTGATTGTTAGAAATACCCAAAACAATAAATAACAAAGAAAATTAAGGATGTGTCAGTTTCCCCTCCAAAATTTTTTTTTAACCTTCCCCAAACTCTCTGGGCTTCTGTAATCAGAGCTAAAACTGCTTATGCACAAAAATAAATATTTTGTTTTTTAAAAGTGCTCAGGATAAATTTTGTGTACTCTTTCTTGTTTTTGTATATGTTTCATGGTTATAATTTTGTTACCTTTGAGTTTTAGATTTAGGACATCATTGAGGAGTTGTGTGAGGTCAATTTCTATAGATCCAGAGGTAAATTAAGGACAGAATGGCAGACCTAATTTAGAAATCTACTTTGGTATACCTAAGTGAAACCCTGCAGTCTGTTCTAACACAGTTTATTTTTTTTGTTTTTTGGTTTTTTTATTTACAGATGCCCTCATTAGCCTTCTTGCTGTGGAGACAGACACCGTCTTTGCTTCAATTAGTCCCCACCAGATTAAATTAGGCGCATCAGGCTCTATTACACCTCCACTAGAGTCAGTGCTGTGTAGCAAAATAACATTGGTAGGGAGTGAATGGTTATCAAGAGAAAGTTTACTTTCAGTGTTAAGAATTAATTTAGCTGAATTGGTGCAGTGAAAGTGGTAAATACAATCCCCTCACTGTTGTTTGTCAGGGTGTGTTATATCACCCTGGATTGCTTTGTCAATAATCTGCCTGGCCTGCAAGCTAAAAATCTAAGATTGCTTGGATGACTGACAGGCTGGAGATAGCTGATAATTCTAAGGAATTGGAGGTGCAAAATCTTTAAGGACCATGTCTACAGTATAAATGCCAGGGTATCTCCACATCGCTCTGTACTTACAAAGGCAACAGCATTGTTAATGGCAGCCTGTCTGTCCATCAAGTTTGCTACCAGCGGATTTATCCCTCTTTCACTCCTTATCTTACTTTGCTGTGTTTATTTCGAAACAGCTGCAGAATAAATTGCTTCTTGTCTTCACCTCCTACACTGAGTACAATGATATGTTCT
Organism: Cuniculus paca; assembly: GCA_004365215.1. Taxonomy (NCBI): domain Eukaryota; kingdom Metazoa; phylum Chordata; class Mammalia; order Rodentia; family Cuniculidae; genus Cuniculus; species Cuniculus paca. The sequence continues at coordinate 15,410 of RJWT010008071.1, forward strand.
GTAAAGCTTAGAACAGTGGCATTTTTTAGGCACTCCTTTTTCAGAACACTGACTTCTAATTTTGTTTGTTTATGAATATGTATTGTTTTTTGTTTTGCTGTGGGGGCTTTTAGTAGAGCACTAAAAATGACTGTTCATTTCATGGCAAATTCTCGAGATTTAGATAAAAGTATATTTGTGTGTGTGTGTGTGTGTGTGTGTGATATCTATAGATATATATACATAGAGGAGACACCACAGAGAAGAAATAAATAGTATTAACATAATTATTTTGTTAATTAATTTAACAAATTTAAAATAATTAATTTTATCTGCTTCACTTTAATCAAGCGTTTAAAACTCATAGTCAAATAATTTCAGAACAAACTTAAAATTTTGTTAAACAATTTTAAGGCTGAGCAGGTTTAAGGGTCAGGAATAAGGTATATTAAAATGCTTACCCTTGACAGTAACCCAAACCATTCTGCTCTACTGGTGAGTATGTAGTTTGCAAAAAATAGTCTAGAAAGCTTTTGGTTGAATCTACCACCAATTCGGCAACTCTTCTTCCAAAGACACACAAATATATCTTCTCCAAAAGACATTTAAAGAATATGAGCAAATATTTATAAAAGTCAAAAATTGCTCATAAAATATGAGTAAATTGTAATACTAATATATATAAAATGAGACAACCCAAATGGTGCTGAACACTGAGGTGGATAGATGAGTTATATTACATATTCTTCCAAATGAATACACATATAGCGATGGAGATAAAGAAAATACAGCCATACAAGGCACAGAGTTAAATCTCTCAAATACAATGTTGAGCTGAAAAAGCCAAAAGTATTTAAACAATTATAGTCAGGTGTGGTTTATCCATAAGGGGTCACATGTTGGATGCTGAGTCCCCAAGGTGCTGATGCCAAGATTTGGTGCCATTTTTTATAATTCCTTACCTCAGTTGAGTCAGTGTTAGCACCATGCCCACCAAAACTGTAAACTCAATAAACTTCATTTATCAGTTAACCAGCCTCCGGTATTTTATCGTATTAATGTAAAACTGACTAATACATGTGCTCAACAATTCTGTTTATGTAAAAGCTTACAATCCAAGTCATAGCTAGTTGGAATAAGTATGACCCTTCGGGAGTAGTTGAGGCATGAGGGGATAACAGGGATTCTGGAAATGTTCTGATTCTTCATATAATTGTCATTTTCATGTTAGATGTGTGTTGTTGTCAGGGTTTATATGGGAAAATATTTAATGCATGATACATAATTTATAGGGTTATTTTATAATATTCACTCAAAGAGTCAAATGCACAAGAATGCAGGAGATCTGTCTATACAAAGAATCCAGCTGATGGCCTGGATCCCATGACAATGTACTGCATGAGTCCAGCTAGAGACCTAGAGCCCATTGTGATATTGTCCATAAGTCCAAAAGGAGGCTTAGAGTCCACGACAATGTCTTATGTAAGTCTGTATCAAGGATCAGCACTAGTAAGGCCCAAGGATCAGTGGTGGAAGCTACAAAATCTGCACCAGCAGGATGAAGGATCTGTGCCAGCAGGCTGAGGGATCTGCACTAGAGTCAAGAAGTGATGCTCAAAGTAAAGACCAGAGCTCCCCGAAAGAGAACCACAGTCATTCTCAGAGACAGCAAGGACCCAAGATCCTCTGATGATAACAGCTGAGTTTGTATCAGGAGGTGTGGCGTGACAAGCTTCTTCAGGAGAATCAACAGTGTGCCATTTTCCCCTCTTGTTTTTTTTAATGCTATTGGCAACAATCCTGAGACGGACATTCTACACCCAGGACCACACTGATTCAGTTCAGCTGGGTGTTCCAAGTTGACCATTAGTTAACCTACCACAGTGTGTTTGTCTGCTGGGTAATGAATGTGTAATTATTGTATATATTATAGGGCACCTTGTGATGATTAGATAGATAGATAGATAGATAGATAGATAGATAGATAGACAAAAAAAAGAATAAACATATCTCCTCAAATATTCAGCATTTTTTGGTGTGTGATGAAAATGTTATAGTTGATTCATTGTGTCAACTTCAGAAGTTTAGAAGCTTAACTGAGTGACTCAACATTTCTACAACCTACAGTGTAGAGGACATGCCCTAGGGTGGTTGTTTATGCCCTAGGATGTTGTGATGGTTTATTCATTGTGTCAACTTGAGAAGTTTGGAAGTTTAACTAAGTAGCTCAACGGGGGCCAGGGTCCTCACTTTGTAAACATTCGGAGCCTGTACAAGAGGAGGGCACAGAGATAGTGTGAATGCTATAGGCATCCTAGGTTACATGGCCTGCATACAATGAAGGGAAATTGAGGAAGGACTGATTGTAGGTTCTTCAGAGGAGATCCAGTCTTTGCCTTCAGCTTGGATGTCATCTCCTGGCTTCTAGCACAGACTGTTCAGCTTTTACCTGAGAATCTTCAGCCTTCTGGTGTAGACCCATCAGCCTCCTGATACAGACTTGCCTGAAACACTGCAGTGAGCTCCAGACCTTGCACTGATACCTTCAGGTTCCAGGGTGCAGACACACTCTGCACACTTCCTTATCAAATTCTGTGACTGAACATAATAAGCCAATCTTTTAATTTCTCATACATTTGGTTATCTTGTGACATATGTGCTTCTTCAGTAAACCTGACTCATACAGAAAATATTCAAAATTCTTCTTCCCCTTTTTTTGGACATACACAATTAATTTGTAGTCTAACTACTGTGCAATATAACACAAGAATTTATTTTCCTATGTGACTGTAGCTCAGTATCTGTTGATCAAACTTTCCTCATTCTCCCCCTGCTCTCTCCAGCATCTCAATCAACATGAACACTTAGTATACATGAACTCTTCTTCATCTATGTTAATAACTCAGAAGCATTTAATATTAAAAATTCCAAGATTTCAGGTTTCACCGAACAATGTCAATCTCTGTACTTATTCCAGATGTTGTCTCTTGGATAACTGCAAAGAGGGACAAAAGTAAAAGTGATATGAATATGATATGTATGAAGCTGGGCATGGTGGCTCACACTTGTAATCCCAGCACTCGGGAGGCTGAGACAGGCGGATCGTTGTGAGTTCGAGACTAGCCTGGGCTACAAAGTGAGCTCAAGGCCAGCCTGAACGGTATAGTGAGACCCTGTCTCAAAAACATGGGCCAGGAATCTAGCTCAGTGGCCTAAGCGTCTGCCTAGTAAGCACAAGGTCGTGAGGTCAATCCCTGGTGCCGAAAAAAGAAATACAATATGTATGAAAAATTTCTCCAAATATTAAACCATTTGTATTTCAACACACACATATATGTAAATGAAGATTATGCCTTCTATACTGCTGAATAATAAAAGAAAGGAAAGTACTCATTATTCTTGTAGAACAAACTTTTTGTTGAATTTTGTGTAGTATACGAATATATTTACTCATATTTATTTGAATTAGATATTACATGAAATAATGGAAACACTCCCTCATTCACACAATATTTTTGAGTGCATTACTTCTAAGTTGAATACTGTGCTAGCCCCAAGGATATACAAGAGGCAGAGACCATGTTTTCCCTTGGAATATACTTTTATTCTCACACAGACTGCAAATTATTTTTTTATTGTCATTAAGTTTATTGGTTCCATTTAGTTATATATAATGATCACATTCATCATAGAAAATTTGTACCTGCACATGATTATCTTGATTCCTCTTTTTGGGGGGTTCCCCCTGCTCCTTTTAAATCCGTCTTCTTCTCTTCCTTAATACTGATTTATTTTTATGATGCCCTCTCAGCATGATCTATTGGTCGCAGTGCATAACTCAAGTAGTTGACCAATTAAGTGTTTATATTTTTAGATCATCACCTTTAAGAGACAATATTTGAACATAGTATATTTTAAAACTATTTTTCTTCATTTTAGACTTCTGCCTTTATGTCACTCCCCTTCCCACATCGTTACTCTTTCCCCTTTAAAAGAGACATTAAAAGTAACAAAGAATAGATTTGTTTATTTTAATTCATTTTATACCTGTGACAGTAATTAAGCAGGCAAATTCATTACTATCATCACCTGCAGACTTTTTCATTACCATTGCTTTGAAAAAAATAAATGAACATACAATAAAAATCTATTATTAAAATTATCTTGTGTGTAAAAGTAATTTTACTCCTCAGAATGATGTCATCTCAAATTATCAGAATAGCTAAAACATGATATTTTTGTAGTCTAAAATTTGATTAATTTCAATTAATGTTTTGCTACTAAAATTATTTACCTTCCCAAAATTCTGTTGTGCTGGAATTTTTAGTAATTAATTTTTAATCTGGAAATGTTTTAGAAATATTTATCCTGTTTCTTCTTAAGCAAACTTCTAGCAGGTGAGTAGGTGAATAACATGCAAAGTTGGATTTCTCTAAGACTGTAATAGCATCAGCTAATTCTACCACACTATTAAACCAACTACATTCATTTAACATATTTTAGTATCTTAAATAATGTCTGATGGGAAATTATCAACAGCAATTTAAAAATCTGGCATGTTTGGATTACATAGTGTTCAGCATTCAAATGCTAGCAATGTGAAAATTTATTTTGTATCTGTGTATCTATTATGATATAATTCACCAAAGTTCACTGTCATTTCTCTGAATTTATTCACATGTTGCAGCAGGATCTGTCTATTGACTGAACACTCTAAAGACAGTGATTTGGTCTTTTCCTCTGGGATTTCAGAAAATTGCCATGTCTCTTGGGCAGCTGCCATCAACCTGGGTATGACAATAACAACAATTTCAGAGCAATGACCCAGGAAGACCAAACCAGTTGAACACAGGTTGTGTTTTATTTAAAGCCAATTTGTTATTCAGATATTCCTATGAATGTTAGAAGGTAAAAATGATTGAAGATGTTTAATAAAGGATGTGGAAGAGCATTCTAAGTGAGAGAACATCACAGACATATGCATAAAAAGGAGAGATGTGTCCGGGGAACTTTGATTAGACCAATTTGACAAATAGAACTTGTTTAAAGCAGTGAAAGAAAAGCAGTAGGCTAGGGAAAAATAGTCTTAGAATTCACAAGTTGGACAGAGAGAAAATATTAGGAATATTTGAGCATAATTATGACCTGAAAAAGTGGTATTTCCAAGACGTTCAACAAAATGAAGTAGCAAGACAAGACATGAACAGAAGGAATAAGCACTCAAATATTGCAAAAACTATAGTTCAGAGCAATGGTGACTAAGAAGACCCTTGCTGATATTTGCATTCATAGAATGAAAGAATAGTGAAAATATAATGCAGTGTATGTAAATGTAAGGCTACATCTTGTTGATTTATTTATATCATGAATGAATTTTTTAAAATATTGCAAGAGCTAGGCAAAGCAATGATACCATTGAGTATAAGATAAATATATTTCACAATAGTTGAGAAATGTTAAAATTCTTACACTTATATTTTGCTAAAACTTTGCTGTCATATCATCATTATAGTTTATGATTCATAAAATTTCCAACTACATATAACTACATTATAATATTGTGTATAAGACCCCACTTCACTGTTTACAGGCTATGATCGATATGCATAAACCAAGGTAGCCAAACATATCATCTAAAAATTACTAATGTAGTGACCATGAGCAAGTTTATCTCTTTAAGCCTAATTTCTTTACCTATAAATTGGTATTTATTTGTTAGATTTTTTTCATCTATTTGTTACAATATATCCTTGAAAGTTAAATGGAATTTTCAACAGGAATTTTGTTAATCTGCTTTTCCAAGTCACCGTCTTCTACATATATTGCCCAATAAATTTTCCATTACTTAACTTAGAGAAAATATGGACCATAATCTTCCTATCCTCAACAGCAACTTACTCATTGATTTAATATGGGGGAAAATCTCAAGAATTTCAATTTATGTATTCTTTCAGTTAACACAAATTTAAACAAGGAAATGTTGAGGATTCGACTGTCTTACCGGTAAACTGTTAAAGATACAAGAACAGGATAGTTTCTCAACATTGTTAGTTTTCCTGTCTGATTTTTCTATTTGATCACAAAGAAAGTAGTAGGTACAATGAACCAGCACATATCCTCAGAATCCTTCAGGAATATGTATTGGAAAGTGTCCATCCATATCAGCAAAATAGACTCCTCCCACTTCCAAATACACCTGGGAGCACAAATCGATCTTATTCTGCAGTTTTTTTTAATTCTCCCTTTATTATAATGTTTTGTTTTGTGTTTCTCTTTCCTACTTCCCACAATATGAACTGATGCCTCTGTTTTGTACTAACCGTGGACCTTCTCCGTGACAGAATTGAGCTCACAATTTCTACTCTCATACCTGCTATTATCTTTTTCTTCAAATACACCATTTATCTTGACGGTCGGTATACTTAGTTGGGGAAGTATTCCTGGTGGAACTGTAGTTTGTCTTTTGGATTATCTAAAAGATCAAATTTTAAGTTTGCTTTTCAAGGGTTGTTTTCTTCGAAGAGCAACTTTAGGGCGTTCCTTTTCATTTCAGGTGAGAAACGCATCACAATGATGACAATATGAGACTAAGCAGCACTTAGTTAATGTGTAAATGTTTTGAAAATCTTTGTTTACTCATATCAGTTTGATATAAAGGATAATTCTGTTCAAGAAATGCTCAGAAAATGGTCTATGTATACTTTGAGTGAAAAAGACATGGGTTGTGGAAACAAACCTTCTGTCAGTCAAATCCTTTCTTTTTTTCATAAAAAATACAAGCTGCAAAAAACTCTGGATTCAACCCTAAGCATCAGAGAAGTAAAGAAAAAAATGAAAAAGTAAAAAGAAGAAACAAAGCAGAAAAAAGAAAGCTTTACCAACTAAGTTTTTTTCATGAGATACTGTGATTTCTAAATAGAGCAGTATCTATCATATATATATAAAATATGTATATAATATACATTATATACATAATAGAGTAATAGCTATATATGTATATCTGATAGCTACTATAATATATATATAGCTACTACTCATATATATCAGATCTATAATAAATAAAATATGTTATAGATCTGATATGTATAATATAGATCTGATATATATAATATAGATCTGATGTATATAAAAGAAATATATACTCCAGATTAAAGTTATTTTTGAAACTGCACAAAAAAGCTATTAACAAGATTGTTCTTTATTGAAAATATTCAACAACTGGATTTTCTAATGCAAAATTGTCCTGTGGGAAAAACAAACCTCACATTTGGACTATGATCAAATGATGTGGCATAGTAATAAACTTTGGAGGCAACAGTTGAATAAAGTAATGAAGGAAGTCAAAATAGACTATTTCTCTGAACCTATAACTTTGCATTCCTCTGTATTTTTCCTGTTATTTTAAACCATTCAACTTATTGCTATTCTGACTATAATTATGGCACCTACTCACATATAAGACTACAGACTATTTAAATACTGAGTGTAATTATTCACTCCTCTTCTAGTTTCCAGGTAAAATTTAAATAATATATTATTTCAACTACATATTGAGAAGTATGTAATATTTATGTAGTTTTATAGATACTCTATTTGGAATTCAATGCATAAGAAAACAATTGGCAAACACTAAACTATTGGGAGAAGAGGACAAATTATTACATTTCCATGAAAAGTTTTAAAACAGTTAAAAGACTGACTTATTAAATGTCAGAAGTGGTTGTAACAATATGCAGTATACATCAAACAGCTTAAGAAAAATGTCATTAAATTAAGCACTTTACGAATGTGTGATTATTTGTCAGAATTTAGTGAATGTAACATACACATTTCAAAATGTAAAACAAGAGAGCAAAATGTTATGATTTAGACTGAAAATGTCCTCCCAAATTCTTATCTGTTCAGAGAAGAACCTTTTGGAATGTGGTTGGGTAATCAGTGAGAGGTGCTATACTCTCTAGTGAGTTGATCCATTGGTGAGATCTTAGCTGTATGTGTTATTAGGAGCTGGGAATAGGCTAGAGCTAGACGATGAGGGGCGTGACCTGAACTCTCTGAAATCGTGAACCAAATAACCTTTTTCTCCTTTAGTTTGAGGGTATAGGATTTATAGTATATTTTTTCCCAATGAAAAGAAAGTGAAAGAAACAGAAAATTGGTACCTGAGAAGTTGGGTCATTGGGGTGACTGCATCCAACTATGTAGTATAGAAGATTTTAGAACTGGTTTATAGGAGGAGTTTGGAAAGGGTTGGAGACATGGTCTAGAGAAGTTTAGGGTGCTGAAAGAAGATGCTGATGGGTAATTTGGTTGAAGGGTAGAAGAAAATTACTATAGGAATGTGGTCAGTAAAGGCCAGGCTCAAGAGTTTACGGTTTGTTTAAAGGGCTTTTTTGGGTATTGCATTAGAAGCCCTGCCTATTATATTTAGGCAGAACAGTCAATAATTTGCCTGGGACCTATGCCTTTGCAGGGGATTTGAGTTTAAGGTCTATGGACTAATGATCTTGTTGAGAAAATTTCAAGGAAGTCAAATACTCAGGTTGTGACATGGGTACTGTTGGCTATTATAGCCAAATTTATAGTAAGAATTGGGAGGCCAAAAGCAGAATACAAAAAATTGAACAATTTAAATTTTGGTCCACAAGAACCCATGTGTAAAGTTAGGACCAAGGGAGATTTGTCTGCTAAAATGAATAGCTCCATTAAAAACAGACAAATACGTTGCTTGGGAAGAATAGCAATGTTGACCACAGGACATCTGAAGAGTTGTTCAGCCTCCTCCTTCCCATCAGATTCGAGGCATAAAATGGTAAACTCAGTTGAAAGAATTTGCTTTGAGAAAAGAACCCCAGAGCACCGTGTTGATTCAAAGCCAACTAGCAAACTGCTTCCCCACATTCAGCCATCCAGCCACAGAGTAGCTCTGTAGCCAGGCTTCAAAAAGATCCACCTACCTCTGAAAATGTCAGAATGAAGCCAAAACGGCAGTGGAAACACCAGAAAGTTTGAGATGCCAGGATTTGAGAATCTGCACAGGAAAGCAGCAAGCAGTGAGGGAAACCAGTTGAAGAGTGAAGTCACTTGGGCTTTGGGCTGCCCAAGCCCTCTGGAATGCACATCTCATTATAATATGCCCCCAGTCTGGGTAAATATATAGTGAATATTTATTTTTTAATTACAGTAAAAAACACATTTTTATTAAATGTCTCTCAAAATATCCCCCCACACACACACATGCCATGCTTCAAATACACTTATCCCGTTGTCCTTGTTACTTTCTGAAGCAGTTCTGGAAGTCCTCTTTCATGTGTGTCTGTAGGACACATAATTAAAATTACAGCATATGTGGTTGCTAAGTGTCATTCAATAGAAAAGCAGGCTCATAGAACAATAGTGTAGACCATTATTCACCAGATCTGACACCAAAGAGCCAGCTTTCTGGCTCTTCACCAAAATCAAAATGTTTTGAATTTAAAAAGCATAGGAAGACAGCCATTAAAGTGCAACTAAAGAAACTCAGGAAAGAGGACTTCCAGAACTACTTCAGAAAGTGGCAAGAATAATGGGAGAAGTATGTTCATAGAGAAGCTTGGCATTTTGAAAAGAATTAATGGCAGTGAGTCTTTTACTGCATAACATTTTAAAAATTTTAAACATTCATTTTATATTTCATCATATCTATTAATTATGGCAAGTTTTTATTTATGAATTAGGCACAGTAAAATATCAACAACTAATAATAAAGTGAAATGATTATAAACATACACTGCAATTGAGCTAGGCATGATGGATTACACCTGTTATCCCAGCACGCAGGAGGCTGAGGCAGGAGGATTGCTGTGAGTTTGAAGTTAGCCTGAACTACATAGTGAGACTCTGTCTAAAAAAAAAAAAAAAAAAAAACTAAACCAAAAATCCATATATATATAATCAAAGTTACTTAACACTTATGAATTACTTATAATAGAATTTTCAATTTACTATTTTTTTGGACCACAGTTGGCCATGGGTAAACAAACCTGCAGAAAATAAACCTACAGATAATTGAGAGTTACTGTTTCCTTTCAAAGGAACCACACTATATTTAATGCTAGAAAAAATCACAGTGTGATAGTCACACATAATTTTTTATTTTGCCTTTAACTTTAAAGACAATTTTCTAAGAATTAATGGTATAAAAATTTGTGCTTCTTGACAAGTTGTCAACCAGATATTTTGTACTGATTAGTGAATGAGACTATATTTTTCATTTCATATTTGGCAATATTGGGTACTACAAGTTTTAAATAAGTTTTATAATTTACTTACTAAGTAATTGATTTTCTTCCTTTGGTTTTGTATTTTTAGAAACATTATTAAAAGTCACAACATAGATGTATACTGTTTGTAAACAGAGTTGCCCTGGGAACCACTGTCTCTTCTAATAATAACTGATCAAGAATTTCACACCTGGCTTCAATCAAGCCCATCTTCTTGATCTTGCAGGGTAATTGAAGTCATTGCTGTTGTAATAAAAAGGAAATTATATTTATCAACCTCAGTTACTGGTTTTGTGAGAAGTTGGACAGAGAAGTTTAGAGAGGAGAGGTTCTATCCCTCAGCCACATGACCATGTGTTGGCAGTGACAGACTCTAATGCCTGAAAGGTGCTCAGTCCTCCCACTTGTTCACCACTGAGCTTCCCTTGTCACTGTCTCTTCCTGAAAACCTATTCTATTCTATTCATGCAAAACTAGGCTGTCTTGCAATCATGTCTACTCACACTCATCTCCCGCTCTTCTTTGAAGGTTCACTTCCATAGCAGATACTTCTATATCTGCTTCAGTTCCTGTCTTATTTACTTTTCTCTTGTTGCTGGGACAAAACACATTTTGCTGGGCAAAATGAAGGAAGGAAAGGTTTATTTAGCTTACAGATTCTGGAGATTTCAGTCCATAATCAGCTGGCTCCAAGACAGGGTGGCATGACACTGGAGCAACACCTCCAGGCAGCAACCACCAAAAGGAAAAGGGAGAAAACAAGCCTCTTTTCCTCCTTTTGCAATAGATGAGGATACCTACAAAGTAAGAACCCTGGTTCCCTCCTGAGTCTCTCAGTTAAACTTCTAAACTTCTCAAGTTGACACAATGTATCAACCATAACAATCCACCCCTTGTCAACTTGGCAACCAGACACATTTCTTTAAACCAGTCTCCAGATACCAAGGTATGGTTATTCTTAGCATTTTGCAGCTTGAACAGTATAACACAGTTTAACAATCCTTGAGAACCAGCACTCTCAACATTATATTACTTTAGAAACATACCATTTTGTCCTGGATCCCCAAAGACTCATGTACATCCCTTTATGCAAAAGGCATTTAGTCCATCTG